>JBAHVQ010000309.1:209950-243392 GCA_036872915.1 Nanipora kamurai | reverse complement strand
TATTTATTTATCTATTTATTTATCTATTTATTTAATTACTTATTTATTTATTGATTTATTGATTTATTTAGTTTCGCCACAGGTATAAAGTTAGTGCAAGACACCCTAACACAATTATATTATAAATTAAGTAAAAGTATGTGAATATGAATAGGAAAGGCCAACAAATGACGAACACCCAAACCAACACGAATTACAACAACAGGAACGGCTACAAAGAGTGACGTGGCAGGGTTGCTGCAACAGCGTGAGTCGATTACTGCGGTACCTATTCACTATAAGAAGTAAAACAAAAACTTTGGATAGTCCATGTCCTTCGTGACTCAGGCTGAGTTACACTTGAGGCCTATGGATCTCCATGACCATTTGGAACGTCTTGGTTCAAATCCTGTATCAGGGATTGGCGGAGCAATTTTAGGATTTGGGGGACTAAAAGCTTTTTCTTGGTCGCTGAATGGTAAGAATGAACCAAAACGCTCTAAAAAAGGCCACCGTAGCCCCCCCGGCTCCGCGATCCATGTGTAAGACGGGTTTTTTGTATATGACTTAATTCCGAACTTTTGTCTTGTTTAGTTCTTATGCTCAAGATATCCACAGAGCAGATAATATGAGTGTTAATGTTTTAACACGTCGTTACAATACTCTTGAATTTTTCAGCGACTAAGTCAACTATATTAATCACTTTATAATTGACTGTCGATGGTTTACCGTTAGGAGACAACAGAAAGAGAGCCTGACAACCAACGAACGTTCGTCAAGCTCGTTATCTCAGAAAAACGGTTTCTGAGCCCTCGACGCCGGGAATCGAAGGTTGCGCGTTCGATTCCCGTCTGTGGCTCAGAAATGGTAGCTAGGGGAGGTGCCGGGGTGATCACTTGATAAAAATCCTTTCATCCTTGTAAGCACAAGCTACGGTTTATTTCTTTTTTTTCGCCATGCAAAATTTCAAAACTGTTATTTTTTTCTTCTATTTTCGTTGATTTGTTAGGGTTGAGCTTACTAAATATTGCACGGTTTGTCCTGCCACTATCGAAACCACGTCCAGGAATCAAACAAGAATTTTGTCGGAAAAATTTTGCTTTCTCGGAAGCGATCCGAATCAAGATTGTCTTCCAGTCGCACGTTCATTAATTGAAGTGTTTCTGGTGTACTCGAACATTGCTGGCAATTTTATCAACTTTTTCGTTTTTCGTTTTTCGTTCTTTTTCGTTTAATCCCTTTGCGATTTACTTCACGAAAAGCAAGACAGAAGGTAGCGCCCAATTTCCTACACGGAAGTAGTTAGTGGTACTCATTTGCATTAAAAAAATAAAACCTTTATCAGAACATAAGGAACAGCTCAAATCAATCTATTGGTAAGTTTGATTGGTCGATTTCGATGTAGAACGGATCAATTCTTAGTGCTGGCCTCACGGAAATATATGGCAAGAATCGAGTTCCTATACTACAGAAATCAGTAAGTAGCGTTTTTGAGTTTGAAAGATCGCGCGCTATATTTCAGAGCGTGAAATTTCGTGCTTTTACGCTATCGATATGGAAGACTAAGTTTTGGGGAACTGTTGGGTTTTTGGATGGAAAAATTTTCCATTCCCTAACTTTCCCAGCTCATTTATTGGACGTTAAGCAAATATTTTCACCAAATATGTATCGCCATGGCAATTCGTCGAGAGTCGCGCCCAGTTCTCATATGACGACAACCTCTAGTCTGGAGCGTTGTGTTTAACACTTAGTCCTTGCAACTCTAATCTTCAAATCTTCAAAAAAACTTCTTGTGAATAGAGTAAACAATACATTGAAACAATGGAACAATTCGTAATTATTTTTCTTAATAATTTACGAGATGATAACACGTGACGTCACGACTTTGTCAGGCCGTCAATCACGAATGAAAAAGGTTCACACAAACTGACAAGCAGGTAGCGTTCTTCGCAAAGTTGACTGGCGTAAGAGCATTAGGCGCCCACTGGACCATAGCGTTTTCGTTTCCCAGCTTGAAAAGCCTTTACGGGAAACGTTACCGAGCCGACGTTTGCCAGGGGAGGATTAAGAGGCTGTAAGGAAATCTGGAGGAAAGTTTGGTCAGGGTTTTAGGAGCAGGCGCGGTGGCGCCATTAAAGTTTCGAACCTCGTGTCGCAGTTTGTTGTGGAAGTGAGGTTCATATTTGGATGGAAGGAAGTGAAGCCCGTTCAATGCAGGCGACGAGTGTAGCAAATGCGTCAGGCATGTCAATTCTGACCAATACCAACCACCAACCACAATCACAACAACAACAGCAACCGAACCCTTCGCACCAAGCACTTGTTGACTCTCTCAGCACCGATGGCATCGAAGGACGAAAACAAGATATCGGTGATGTCCTTCAACAAATTATGAACATCACAGACCAATCACTGGACGAGGCGCAGTCCAGGTTAGTCCGCTAAAACTGTCGAAGTTTTGGTTTACGGAGATCAAACATCCAGATCAAGTGATTTTCGTGTTCTCTTGCATGAACGAGAAAGCCATTAGAATCAGCCGAAGTATAAATATCAAATTTTCATTTGACTAGGAAGCATTCCCTCAACTGTCATCGCATGAAGCCGGCGTTGTTCAGCGTTTTATGCGAAATAAAAGAGAAGACAGGTTAGTAATTCTGCGATCATTTTTATCCCCTGAAATATCTTCCGACTTCCACGTGAGCTCCTCTCGAAGGAAGAGGTCGGTGTGAAAGACAATCAAACATTTATATCCTTGTTCCGTCTGTCATATGGCTCTTGAAAGCTGATGAAAAGCTTGCCTATCATCGTTCACAAATGATATTGACTTCGACAGCAAATGTCGAATGTGATGGTGGATATTTAATGACAACAGGAGGCGATAGCCATCGTTAAACTTATAATTATACTTCTCTGATAATTACTGACCATACTCTATAAAAATAGGTTTGAAATTGCTGTTAGGCTAATAGTTTAGAAATGCCAACTGTAGATTCCCGTTTCGGTAATTGTGAATGTGAAAGCGCTTAGTTGATCCAAACAAACGTTCTTTTCGAAAGAATGCAATAACCGTCGATTGCCGAAATTGTCGCCTCAAACACAGCACTACATGTATTTTGAAATTCAATCACGTAACCTTTTGTGTTCGCTTCGTTAAAAGGGAAGTCCAAACAAAAGTTTTCCGGATAAATGTAAAGTGTAAGCTTCCTACGTTCTAAAGTAGTGAATCCGTTTAGATAAACAGCCAAGAAGACAGTATTTTGAAGTGTTTTGGGTAAAAAAAAAAAGTAATCCAAGAAGTCTCCAGTCTCAAACACTTTTACGAGAATATTTTGATAAAAGATATGGGCATTCAACAGTATCCATTTGTACATCTATTTGATTAATCCAGCCTCTTACAAGATGTCCAGGATTATTCAAGCCCTTCCCAATTGAAAAAAATCGCCACAAATCTATTTAAATGCTTCTCGCAAGAAAGTCACTGTGAGCGTTTTCAGACATGGACTGAATTGGTGGAAACTGTAGCATTGCTACATGGACAACTGGAGCCTAGATGCTTTTTAAAACCTTAGTATGCAATTTCTTAGACAAAAAAACGTTGTGGAGGGAACCAGGTAGTTGAAAAGAATACTCAATCAGCAATATTATTATATTTCTGTGCAGGATGACCAAAAATCATGTACTAGAACTTCTTTCCCTTATAATTATGTTATGTTATCTCTGTAGAAACTCTGAGTTTGTGATATGATTCACCTAATAAGTGATCCTTCCCACCGCAATATTTGATTGTGAACATGAAATGTCCTTTTGTCATTTAACATTTTTACTAATGGTGAAGGAGCTTGTTTGTGTCAATGTGTCTGTAATTACTTACTGTCAAAGCTTAGATGGAACTGTTGATGCAACTGTATGACAACTCAGTAGCAGCTGCCACCATGGATGGAGTAAATGCCATTTAAACAAATGAACACATTAGAACACAATAGTGGCAAGGGGGCTGGGGCTAAAGCCCTCCACTTTTTCTCAGGAGTAACATTAATGCATTGAGGTCATTGCATATTCTGCTTTTTATATCCTTTATTTTCTTGCATTGTCTTGGGGAGACACCTGAGTTTTAGCATTAGCCCCCACTTGAAATAACACACTGCTGTCCCTGCAACTACAAACTAAATGTAAATATATTACACAGAGTGACAGTAATATATTGTTCCCATGATTTTTTTTAAAGTTGGCACATTTATTCAGGATATTCTTTCTTAGGAAGGTTATATTGTTATATTCATAATTTTGTAATGTGGTTGGGGAAGAACATGCAATTCGTGAACAAACCCAATTACTTTGGGACACTTTTAAGTTGCGGATGGGATCGCTGGTACAGATATACAATAATGGGACATTAACTTCATTATTTTTATGTATCTTAATATAAGTTGGAACCATTTTATTTTCTTTGAATAAGGTAAAGATATACGGCAGGAACCTCTTCAAATATGGACTTGCTAAAGAGTTCTTAGATCACTAAATAACAATTGTATTCCCTCCTCCATACAGCTTCATTTAAATACTATAGTGATAGTTTTGAAGCATCCTATAGTGGTAGTTTTGAAGCATCCTATCAACAGTTTTCCCCTTACATGCTGTGATACTTAAATTAGATGATAAAAAAGTGCAACAGGGTGCGCAACTTTTGACTTTGTAATTACAATTATCAACATGATGTAAAGACTAGAACAAAGATTTGAAATTGTGGATTCAATATACATAAAGAAGGTGGGATATGGCTCTCTAGGTTGCTATGTCAATATATAATATGCATATTACTCATGTTCAGTTAATAAGCTAAGTGAATTGTGATGATTACAGTGTCTTGCTAGATACCTATTTACATCTTGTTTATAAATAACATCATCAGTGGTATAAAAGTAGAGATTTCATTTTTATAATGATTACCTCTGGTGAAGACACAAAGTATAAGAGTGCTGAAAGGTTGGGTTATAAATAGGAATACTTTAATTATGTTTAAAACTTAGTAAGACAAGGAGTTTGCAGAGGTGTAATAATTATTTTACTTCCAGTTTTAAGCATCAGAGGTGCCCAAGAAGATGAACCACCAGACCCTCAACTTATGAGACTTGATAACATGCTCCTTGCCGAGGGAGTGGCTGGTCCAGAGAAGGGTGGAGGAAGTGCTGCAGCAGCTGCTGCTGCTGCTGGTGTCCATGACAACCAGATTGAACACTCAGAATATAGAGCGAAACTTGCTCAAATCAGACAAATCTATCACACAGAACTAGAAAAGTATGAACAGGTAACTGATCATTTTTGTGTTTGCTGGGTACAAATCATTTTTAATACCTCTTATAATTCTTATTATAGTAATTTTGGATAATTTTCTATATGTGTGATTTGCTATTGGTTGTGATTTGAAGTTGCTTGTGTAGAATCAACTAGAAGGGTTTATAAAACATTTGTAATTGTAACTTTTCTGTTTTTTGATATTTGGTATAAACTTTAGGCATGTCATGAATTCACAACACATGTAATGAATCTTCTAAGAGAGCAGTCTCGTGCTCGTCCAATTACCCCAAAAGAGATTGATAGAATGGTGAACATTATTCACAGAAAGTTTAGTGCTATTCAAATGCAACTGAAACAAAGCACGTGTGAGGCTGTTATGATTTTAAGGTCTCGTTTTCTTGATGCAAGGTAAGCAGCAGGCAATGTTTCTTAAAAATTGTTGTATAGTATTATAACTATTTTTATAATTATAATGATAATAGAGCTTAAATTCAAATAAAACTGAATTTACAGTCAACCCTCTTCTTTGCTAGGAGGAAAAGACGAAATTTTAGCAAACAGGCCACAGAAGTTTTGAATGAATATTTCTACTCCCATTTGAGTAATCCATACCCTAGTGAAGAAGCCAAGGAGGAGCTGGCAAGGAAATGTAACATTACAGTTTCACAAGTATGCATTTGCATTGCTTTTCATTGCCCATAAAATAATGAATATGGTTTTCCTTTGAATAGGGAGATTTGTACTTTTATAGTAGTGTTGGTTTATTTTTTGTCTTGTACTATGTATGTTTAACCCTTCCTCCCCAGATGGCCAAAACTGCTCTTTGGTCGTTTTAGCTGCCTGATGCCAGGCAATTATTTTTGCTTGTCAAAGGTAGTGTGGAGCCTTTTTGTGACAATAGCTTAATAAACAAGCAGTAGTGCTTTATTTGCTCTTTTGTATTTATATTTTAGTACCAATTTTAAAAATTAATGTTATCTGAGAAGCACAAACTGTCAAGTTGTTCAAACAGTCAGTGTGACTTAATCATGTCACAGTTCTTATTTTCTTTTGTGTTTTCTTCATAAATTCATCAACAATTCATTGAATTAATATTGGTTTATTTGAATATTTTGAGTTTTTTAATTAAAAGTAGGTAATTGTTCAAGCTGGAGTAAAATACTGAGAAACTATATTAAACATGCATCAATCAGGCAAAACAGATCCTTTCAAAATTACAAAAAGAGTGTTTTTTCCAGTGAACCTGTACTTCAGGGTCTGGCTGTATAAAAAGGTGATTAACTTTAATCATGATTAGCAGTTAGTTTTAGCCAGTCAGGATCAGAGGATCAGAATTTAATGATGTTTTAATCACCCAATGGCAGACTTAATCATGATTAAGGGTTTTATACAATCAGGCCCTGGTTTCAGTTCTCCTTCAAAGTGATTATTTCATTAGATCTTGGTTTATGAATTATGTTTGAGAATGTTGATTACTAGAGAGCTAACAGAATTATCTTCCTGTTCATGTGCTAACCACATGATGCTCAGAAAAAGTTTCGTTGATCTATTGTTTGCCAAGGGGTCACCTTTCAACATGTAAAATTGTCTGGTGTTAGCCAAAGAGAAATAATAATAGGGGCTGCTCTGTATAGGTTTGATAAATAATAGGTTAAAGATAAAATTTTATTAAAGATCAGAATTTTAGTTTTAGGCAGAGGTTGGCCAGGTATTTTCAGTGTTCTCAATCCTGTTATCCACCTGCCTTGAAGAACTCAGAAATTAGGTCTATATATTATCAAGAATACTTATAAAATGTTTTGGTTAATCACAGGTATCTAACTGGTTTGGTAACAAGCGAATTAGGTACAAGAAAAATATTGGAAAAGCACAGGAGGAAGCCAGTTTGTACACAGCAAAAGCAGCTGCTGCACAAAACATGCCTCCAGGAGATCCAACGTCACCAAATGAACAAGGTAGGTAATCAAATAGATTACATGTAAATATTGAGGTACCTAGATAAAATATAAATATCACTAATATCCATAAAATATCACTGAAATTACTACATGATAGAGACAATGAGCATGTCTTTATGTAGTAATTTCAGTGATATTTTATGGAACCTTCAAAAACTCATTAATAATTTATTAGGAAAACACAAAGGGAAATTATAACTGTGTTGTACCTTTATGTGATAAAAACATCATGCTCATTTTTCTTGTCAAATTTTCTTGGGTTAAAAAACATTAATTTCCAAACTTCTTTGCAACTTAGCATGTTGTGTCGTTCCTTTTTGAAGCCATTCAAAAACTTGTAGTACATGTTTTATCTGACCTAATACACTTGGCTGTCACTTCATGTTTTATATCCAATAAAACACTCCTCTCATTTTGTGAATATTACATAAAACATCACATTACCAACATTAATTTTCTAAAGTTAATATCAATTTTGACAGCAATAAATCAGGTAGACTGATGTCTTTATCTTCATAGGTGGTTATGGACACATGAATCAGAATGCTCCAACGATGATCCAGGCATCACAAGCACAGATGATGAGCCCTTCACACCATAGTGATGTTATGATAAGTGGCATGCAGATCAATGGGGTACATGGAGAGTATCCCCCTGTCAGCATGGTTGGAAATACTGTACAGTCACAGGTATAAAAAAAGTTACTGAAACTTGTAATCTTCTCCAGTGTTTGAGAGGATGGCAGAACATTTAAGGAATATGATAGGCTAAGTAAGTATGACTTTTGGCCCAGGGCAACTGACTTCCCTTCAGCAAAATTAGATTTTCTGAATTTTCATCAACAAAAAGAGAGACCACTTCCTCACAAGTGCAGCAATAACTTTTCCTTTTTCCATTTACACACATTCTAAACCTTATCAGATTAATTTCATGCATGCCACTGTGAACACATTGTCAAAGAAGCATTTTACCTGACAATTTTGGCATCTTGGGGGTCTGGTAATTCCAGCTGGGTGGATACTGTTTTATAATTTGTCTTTATTGCATAGGATGTTTGTTTTTGTTTGTCCTGTTTTGTTTTTATTTGCAACCTTTAGGTCTCAGTATTTGCTCTAATTTTTCTTTACTTTAGGTTGGTTCTGAATAGTTTTCAACTATTATTAAATTGCCAACAATTCGTGATAGATTATAGATATTAAAGTATAAATCATTTGAATTATGCTGCCAGAAAAGATGACAAACTAAATTTTACAAAATTAGATCAGACTTTGTATATCTAGAAATAATTAAGAGTATTCAATTACCTCAAATCTTTCAGTGAACAATGATCAGTAATATAGAAGTGGAAATAAAATGTGATTTTTTAATGTCTTATATTAACTTGAAATTTAGCATTATAAAGCTATCTATATCATTTCAAAAAAAAATTATTATTAAGCTCTTTGTGCAGAGCCAACATGGTTGGATTTTTGTCAAAACTAGTCAGTGGTGATCAATCTTTTAGAAATGGCCACTTTCTCACTATTATTCTTTCTAATTAAAATGGTAGAGGAGCCAATCAAATTGCCAGATTTGTGATAGACAATGGTGACCAGGAAACACAAAAGTGGATTGCAACTTGATGTGTCAAAATAGAAGTCAATTTCCAATTTAAGTTACAATAGTTACCGGTAATATGTGATGAACTATACCAGATTCAGGAAATTCATGATGGAAATATGCTTTGCCTTTACTGAATACTGACACAAATTTCCAATCTGACTTGTATTATTTAAAATTCTCTCCTCTGATGATGCATACTAATGAGGGGAGAATAATTAGTTTTACCTCTTGACAGAACTTAGAGAATCAGTTTCCCTTGAGAATAATAGAAATAGAGGTGATCAAGATTAGTTACCATGATTCCATCAAGTGACAGGACAAAAATTTCAATATCTGGCATTTAATCCAGTTGTCCCCTAATGTGTGGATCAGAAATGTCAAGACAAATGCCCAGGAGGTAAGTGGTTTAACCTAGAACTAACCTCCTGGACACCAAATACTTATGATTTCCAGGATAAGATCTCCATCAAAGAAATGGCTTTTCAGAGAGATTCAACAACCAAATTTTTCTTCTGGGGGGGTTGAAAACTAGACCTCCCATGTTGTTCAAAAACCCTGGACACCCCTTGTGCAAATTGTTCTGAGAGGACTAAACACTAATAACCAAATCAGCATGGGGTCCTGGGGGAAATGGCCTGTATTTATGCACTGCCTCCATTTTTAACCTTTACTGTCCAAGGTTTTCTTCAGAAAACTGCTCCCTTGAGTATTTTCAATTGTTTCAAGTCAAAAACAACCCATCTAAGCATGTTTTATATTGTTCTAAAATTGATGATTTATGCACACAAAGGTTGCTCAAAAAATCGGCAAGTAGACAGTAAAGGTTAACCTTTTCCCGGCAGTGCCTTTCCCTTTGAGGAGTAAAATAGTCTGGTGCTGCTGGGAAAGAGTTAACCCTTTAACGCACAGTGTCCAATATACTGGACACCAGGAACAAAAGAACATTCCAGAGAACAAAACAAAAGAAAAAAACTTTATGCGTTAAAGGGTTAAGCACCTTGTTCAGACAGTAAAGTTACTCAAGGAAATAAAACAACTTTTAAACTAAGTATAATTACGCTTCATTTATTTTGCCGGCAAATGAACGTATTAAAGCATAATAGAATGTGCAAAACACTGGGGTAGAATTTATACTAGTATATAAAAAAGCTGGACATCCAAGAAAAAAAAAAGATAAAATTACTGCAAAATTATAATTATTTTAAAAGTACAATCTGCCTTTTTTATAGTTCTTCAATATTATTGCCAAAAATGGCTTAAGTTAAGAATTGTGTATAGTTCTTTCAAGTTATTTTGAAGCTTGATCAATGTATAATTTAATTCAGGGATGCTTCTTCCAAATATGCAATTAAATCTAGTTGGAAAAGAAAAGAGAAACAGAACATTTTGAATAAAAGCTTACTTCGTTCATCATGATAGGGTTGAAGGAATCCAAATTCATCATTACATGTCTAAGTTTCATATTTGTCTTGGGTTTGTTCATTCAGAGTTCATACCTGCACGTTCACCCTTTTTCTTTATACCAGCAAATACCATTTTTGTTCCTAAATGAAAACAAATTCAAAGTTATTGCTGTTGATGGTCTATTGGCTCAACATTAACCCATTAATAAGGGGTACAGGTACACCATAGTATTTCATTCTGGCTAAGACCAGACCATTTTACTTGTCGCAGGGATTAGTCCTGGGTGTTAAAGGGTTTAACTTGTGCTGGCTATATACATATATATATATACATATACATATATATATTATACTATTGGGAGCTATTATACTTTTACATCATGTTCAGTTTTTGGTTACTATATACATATATATATTATATATATATATATATGTATATAGTAACCAAAAACTGAACATAATGTAAAAGTATAATAGCTCCCTGAAATTTTACATTTGAAGTTATCCTTCAGAAAATCACAAGGGAAGGCTGCTGAATTCCATCAATGAAAATAACAAAAACTGGCATATAAGAACCATCATTTTTCCTAGTTAACCTGAAAATGTTCTTACATACTTGCTGTTTACTGGGATTTTATGCTATTTAGGTTCTTAAATAGGTTCTTATGGTATTTTCTTTTGGGAAAAGGGTGCTTACTACGGGTCCAACCACTAGCTCAAAATGAGTGTGGTAACTAGCTTTTGTACAATAAACTCTTTAATTATATTTGAATATCACATATTTAGAAATTACAATAATATTGCAATTGTTGACTGCCAGATGCATGCAAAAATAATAAGATTCAAACTATGTAGCAGTGTCACTGGGAAATCCTTTAAAAACAATTACCAGTAAACAATGTTATTACTGAAAAATTTTCCAATACATCCCATCTTTTGGCCAATAAAATTGATGTGCAAAATTTCTTTTGTTTTTTTTTATTTTCAGTTATTTCAACTGATGTTTTTCAAACAAGAGCCTGTTACAATTTTTAGGCTAAAAAGTTTTTATAAAATGGGGGTCTAAAGGGAAAATTTTAGCCTAACAAGTAAAGTTACAATTACTAATCCTTGAAGGTTTGTGTGGTGATGAAATATGTATGGTATATCAATTTAGTGGAAGACCAAGTGTTGTTTCAGTGCTAAGCTTTCAACCTGTTAATTCAGGACTTCAGAACAATTGCCAGTGACCTGTTGGCATGTTTGTGGGACTTGGGTCAAAGGGCCTTTGGAAATTGCTCTGATAAAGTCTTGAGGCTACAAGATAAAAGCTAAAGTTCAGTGATAAAATAAAATGTAGTGTGCCAAAAATGTGATATAGTCAATTGTCATTTGTTTTTTGCTCTTTGTGTCCAATATATGTATCAGACACGGTGTATTAAATGGTCAAGGTCAGAATAACGAATTGCTTTTTGACTTTTTCATTTAAGGTAATCATATTTCTTTACTTTTATAGTATAATTTTACAGTTCTTTGGAAAATTTAGCACATTTAAATCTTATTCTTGAAAAAATTCTATTTCTACCTATTTTCCTTACTTGTTATTGAATATTGAAATAGGTAATTGAAAGGTAAACTGAACTTTTTTTCACAGTGTACTAACTTACCAGGAATATATTTCTTGGGGTCTTGTAAGTATACCCATAACGTAGGCCATCCCCAAGTTATACCCTTGTTCATGTTAGCTTGAGTATAAGAAAAACCTTCAGCTTGACCAGTTTTACGACCAAACAATCCATGGAGATTAGGTCCAACTTTGTGTGGGCCTCCCTGAAAACCAACAAAACGTTTTTGTAATACATTGCTAGAAATACTATTTTAACAAAGCAGAGCACTTTAAATGCCTTACAACTGAACAGAATGGAACATGGAATTTTGCAGCTAGAAGCTCTGTACCTCTAACACAATGCAAAAGGAGGAGAATAACAAGACTTGTATTTTTTGAAAAACAACAACTGACAGTCAAACATCTGAAATACCTTTAGTTAACTGCTATAAAAGAGTGTATCCCACAATTCATAAAAATATAAAAAAGAACTACATAACAGTTTTCGAGAAAAAAACAACAAAAAAAAGCTACAGTGTATATTTGTGCAAAGCACTCCAAATAATAGCAGAACTATCTGCTTGAAAAAGCTTGATTATAATTACTTATTAGCTTTTCTTCCCTTTAATCATCCCATGAAGTTTGTTGGGTTGACCAATATTGTCACATACTGACCATCAATATATCTCTTTTTGATGATAAAAATAATCTGGCATATGAAAAATAATAAAAGTAATTTTTGACTAATCAAGTGTCAGATGCGGAAGAAGTTTGTCAACAATATATTTTTTAGAATAACTTGCAATAAGGTAGGGGATGACTTGTTTTTTATGAATAGTTACTCTGGTAAAGCACTCACTTTAGTTATGGTATGACACTGAGAGCATTTTTGTTTGAAAACCTTGGCACCCTTAGTTGCATCTCCAGATGTTGGTACTTCATCTTTAGCCATGGCAAATGATAACTAGGGAAAGATATTATTATACAAATGAACATTATCCCATGATAATACACCAGTTTAATTTAATGTTTTTTTTAAAAATTTAAAATGGTATGCAAATTTCCCAGAGTTAACAGTATATTCACAGGACTTGTCCTGACCCTATTACCAAGTAAAATATTAAAGCCAAGTAAACATAAGTGGAGGCTAATTACATCCCATTTGAGAAAAATGGATTTAAATGCATTTAAGTAAAAAAAAAAATGCTGTAGAGGTTATAATGATCATAGAAAAGGAATACAATGAGACTCAAAGCAAATATCTGATATTTTACAAAGGTCTGTTACCAGATGTGGAATTACCTTAATCTACCCTGACATTCTGAAAACCGTGTATTCCGACAAAAGTAATAATTTCACCTTCAACTATAAGATTTCTTTTACAACATTCCCATGGCCTGATTCCCACAAATTAAGTAAACACAAGCATGAAACAAAAGGTAAAACAAAGCAAGGCAATGGCAATCTAACCACCAGGTTAAAAGATAAACCCAACCAGACATGTCAGCATGAGAGCTGAAGGAAAGTGAGAATGAAGGTTCATTTGTCTCATACTTGCATTTACTCCACCCCAGTTCACACACAACGTTCTACTAAGCTTTGACATCAACTAGTGTGAATCCAACTTTCCTGCTGTGTTAAATTAACACATTTAAACAGAAAGACTAGTAGAAGAAATCGCATGTGTTCATTGTTTGGTAAATTTGATGCACGAATCTAATATACCAAGGAAGTTAACTTGACCGGACAGATATAGGACGATCATAACAGCTCATAGGAAGGCCAATTTACACTACACACACACTAACTCGGGGTCGACCCGAGTTTGCCTTTACCCTGGTTCGTCCACGTTGCGTTTATACGGCTGGCGAAACTGCATTAAAATGGTTCGACCAAGGGCAAACCCATCTCCGAAGCTGGGTTAGCGTAACCCAGGTCTAACCCGGGTCTACAAAAACCTAACCTGGGTTAGTTTAGGTGGTACAAATTGGCCTGAACTGAAGCCATGTCTAGGATTAGCAAAAAATAATTGTCCTTGCCTAAAATAAATAGCCATCAAAAAAAAAAATATAGAATTTTGTCCATCCTAACTGTGTTCGTGTTGCCTAGTAAAGCAAACCTTGGCTCTGAGTAGACGTGAGTCTGACTACTTTAAAAATTCAAGAACTTTCACCAGGTAAGCAAAATACATAATATTACGAAATTTTTCTCTGGGTTGATGCAAGTTTTAGAACAACTAATTTCTCTGACATCAACATCACTTTCACCAATTGATAACTGTATTTCGGCATTATTTTCAAATGTCCTACGGCATTATCTTGTCAAACAACATATTTGTGCTAGATTAAAATCCGGTCAAAGGTTGGCACTTCCAACAATATTTTCACTTCTACGATTTTTGACTTTTATGATCGAATCATGGCAATCTAGTGCAGAAATTTTAATGAGAACATCAACGAAATAAAGTAGTCAGCCGCTGGTTGGTTAGGATTTCCTCTCCAACGCAAAGCTTCTGTGAAAATTGAAACCCTGAAGCATGTTACATTAGGAGAAATCAGTTACAAGAGACAGACGTAGCCGGCGTTTGCATAGACGACAGCAACAACGCAAGCAATGGCCACATCTGAGCGAAGGAAAACCAGTTTAAGTAATTTACAAATGATGTTGAGTGAGGGCAAGTAATATCCAAATGGTACCAAGCGAAGAACATCGACCTAGGCCAGTATTATAGCTCAACACGTGTGATTGAGCAACCCTAAGTCTAAACTAAAAAGCATGTCTTTTTGACATGGAAGCAATACCCCGAAGTTAACAGCATCAGGAATATCATGAAATAGATAAAGAGACTGTTACATTAATTCTTAGATTAAACTTTTTAACCTTTGAAGAATTTCCAGTAAAACTACCGACTATCTCATAAAACCTTACCTTCTCAAAATTCTCTCGTCTTTCTCCGGAGGAAGTGTGAGCAATATTAGTTGCAACTTGCGAGTGGTTTACGTAAGAAATTACGTCACAAATTTCAAGCCGCCGGTTATGACGTTTGTATAAGCGCGAGCATACATTGCCATTAGAATACAGCTGACTAGAAAATACCGAGGCTCAGAAACTTCACTGTTTATCATTATGACAGAAGTACTGCAAAACATTGCGACTTTGGAAGGTAGATGTTTGCCGTTGTTTTATTTATAACAATTTTAGCTAATTTCACTGTTGTTAGCATTTACCCAGTAATTAAGTACCTTTTTAATATTTACAATTATTGTGGTATTTTTACATCTGATGTCTGATTGGCCAGTAAGGGGATATGATATGTATGCAATGTTATTCCTCTTTTGTTTTGTTTTTTTCCATACACATTATACAGTGCTATCAGATTTGTGACTAATGTGCACAGGTTAAAACATAAAAATTATCAACTTGGCATTTTATTTGACTCTTGTTATCATATTAATTTATTATTAGCACTGGACCAAAAAAGGTCACTATTTTTCATTGCTTTTCAGTATGCAAGTGATTAAATTGTGGCCATCTTGGTCTGCTGAGAAATATAAGACTGGTAAAAACTCACTTGACTGTCGGATACAGAAGTTCTGTGATCCCAAAGTGACAGAG
Organism: Nanipora kamurai; assembly: GCA_036872915.1. Lineage (NCBI taxonomy): Eukaryota > Metazoa > Cnidaria > Anthozoa > Scleralcyonacea > Helioporidae > Nanipora > Nanipora kamurai. The sequence goes on along the minus strand of JBAHVQ010000309.1, from coordinate 227,955 downwards.
CAAAATTGTTTTTTTGCATAACTTTATCAAATATAGAAAGCTTTAACCCAGAGTTTGTTGTGAACATTGTGTTTTAAACCTTGTTTTCATTTTTCCTATTTCTGATAGGTCACGAGGATGCAGTATGGTGTGTTTCTTGGAATCCATCTGGTTCACTATTAGCAAGTTGCAGTGGTGACAAAAAAATACCATTCAATGAAGCTTTAAACTCACATTTTTAACACTGTATATATCTTATATTTTTGTGGACCTTAAGACCAAACTCTGTCCTATGTCGCATGCTATTAGATAGTTATGGTGCATAAAATAATACACTACTCCATTCTCAAAATATTAAAAATGTGGAATGATAACTATAAGTGACCTTTTTTTGGTTTTCTTCTTTCCTTTTTTCCTTTCATTTTTCTTTTTCTTGATTTCTGGTCACCTATTAAATTCTATCAAACACATCAGACTTTGGGGACAGGAAGGTGAAAAGTGGATTTGTAAAACAACACTAGAAGATGTGCATCAAAGAACAATCAGATCAGGTTAGATTAAAAAAAAAAAGCTCAAATTATCAGAAACAGACAATGTTTATTAAATGATAGCACTCATTCTGTATAGCCAAAATCATGAACTAATTGGATGGTCTGTTTAACCCTTTGATGGCCAAGAGCACACTCTAATATTTTACTTGGGCTAACAGCAGACAATTCCACTTGTCTTAGGAAGAGCCCTGGCCACCAAATAGTTAATAATCAACTGTCTGTTGAGCTGTCTGTTTGTCAGTCTGCCTATCTACTGTTTGTCTGTCAAAGTATCTTGTTTTATAATTTGTGGGCAAGAATTACCTTAAAACTTTTTACAATCTTTTAGCTTATGTTGCTGTATTACTGTATATATATCTGCTGCTTGTCCATGTTCCTATCAGTGATCACATTACTGTTGGTCTAGTTTCTGTCTACATGACATGTCTAACTGTCTGTCTGTCCACCAGACTGTACATCTGTTCTGCCTCTGTTCACCAACCTGTCTATCTACAGTACCTGTCTGTAATTCTACCCATCTGTCTATCTACAGTACCTCTCTGTCCATCTGTTTGTTTAACTATTTTTCCATTAGTCTATCTCTCTGTGTGCATGTTGGCCTTGCTGTTCATCTGTCTGTCTATTACCCAGTCTGTTTGTATTCCTGTCCGTCTACCTGCCAGCATGTCTACCCTCTTGTTTGTCTACCTGTCCATATGTTTTTCTGTTTCTCAGTCTGTCTCTGCCTGTATACCTATTTCCTTCCTGTCTATCGATCTGTTGCTTGTTCAAACCATTTTTCTGTGTGTGGGTCTTTTGGCTTACTTCAATTTACTTCACTTTCTTTTGCAAAAAAATAAGTTTTTGGACTCACCTCTAACTGAGCAAATCTTAAATTACAGTAACCACAAACTAATTTGAAATGTGATTAATTTAACAAAAACACTAAACATCCTCTATCAAACAAGACTGATGCACTACTGTATCTCTTCATCATATTTGATCATTTCAGTAAGTTGGTCCCCTTGTGGAAATTATTTATCTTCAGCGAGTTTTGATGGAACCACTGGTATTTGGAGCAAGAAAGACAATGGTAAATATGGCTAGCTGTTACTAAGTGAATTTTCTTTTGAAAGTTCTATAACTCAAATACCATTGAATATTCCTAAATTCACACAAGATAATTAAAAACAACATACAACATTATTATACATGCACCCTAATTTAAAAATGAATATAAGTGCCCAGCAAGCAATTTTTAATTTTTTTTTTATTTCTTTTTTATAATTTCTTTTTTTTTTAAAATTGCTTGCTGGGCACATTCATTCATTTTTAAATTATGCTTTCTGCCTGGTGTATCTATCGATACATGTACCCTGTTATATTTATGTACATGTATTTCCTTTGAGGCAATGCGAGTTGATTTCTTCCTGTTTAATATTTGCAAGGTATTTACCTGGTACTATTGATGTTTACCAGATGTTGGATACATCCAGATGGTACATTACCAGATACTGTACCTGACTGTTGCAAGTATTAACAATGGAGAAAGAAATGTGCCAGCTATTTTTGGCATTTATGACATAATATGTATTTTGAGATTGCAGTTTGAGATTCCCTGGCATTCCACAGTTTAATCAGCCAGATTTTCAAAGATATTTGTGGCATACAGTGTAACCAAAAACTGAAACCAAACGTACTGGTATCAGTACATAGATTTGTGGTTAAATACACATAATTTGAACTCATTTTAAACTAAGTCTTTGTTGCTTGCAAACTGATCAAGTGAATTATGCTTGCAGGCTCACTAAATGACACTTTAATTCCTTTAATGATTGCATGGTGTTAGCAGTTATAATTAGCAGAACATCGCAAATGAATATTTAGTAAATCATGCTAAACTTTTGACCTGTTAACTCAGGTCTTTTTCGGAACTATTAGCTGTAGCTGGCCTCATAATCATAAACAAAACAACCATTTCACCTGCTCACCTTATTTTCTTATTTAAAAAAAAATAACTTGAAATCTAGTGTGAATACAGTAGGTTGAATCATTATGGTTGTTTCATCCATATGAGAGCACCCAATGTTGATTTATCAATTGCTCTGTAGACAACCTGAGTTAACTGATTGAAAGCTAAACAATTGATTTCATTTACAAATAATCATTCATGGTGTTCCACCATCTTATCTCACTATAAAAAACACTTACTGGTATATTAATAAGTCAATTTTCCTGCTCACAATGTTTGTGCCTTTCTGTAAGTATTGTGCAGAATTTTACTAAGTATTAGTATCTACTTCTTGCACATATGTAGTATGGTAGTTGTACTTCATTGTTAGTGCTCCACTTTTAAGTGATGTGCAATGACTCTCGAGAATGATAAACTCCCTTGTAACACATTCATCTGAAGTGAAAACAGTCAGAATGAACAGAGGTGTAACAAAATTCTTACCTTATGATTTGCTGGTTTGACAGAATTTGAATGTGTATCCACCCTGGAAGGACATGAAAATGAAGTAAAGGCAGCATCATGGGCTCGTTCTGGACAATTGCTTGCTACATGTGGCAGAGACAAGAGTGTCTGGATTTGGGAAGGTCTGCCAGTTTGTTTTTTTTTTACTTACCGGTATATTGTGAAGGTGTGGGAGGGCTTTTAATCTTGAGCACTAAAATGCTTTGGAAACTTTTTGACAGCAAGACTTTCATTAAAGAGCTTGTGTGGTTTTCAGTTCAAGAAGATGACGAGTTTGAGTGTGCTAGTGTGTTGAATTCCCACACTCAGGATGTGAAGCAAGTTAAATGGCACCCAGAAGAGGAGGTAAAGTTGGTCATACCACCATTCTTTTCTAACAAATCAGTAAAACATGGTTCAATTACTATAAATATACCATCAGGCTTGTACCCTAGGGGTGCAATAGGTGTGTACCCAACTCCCACGGACCATAAAGGTTCACCTGAGATTCCTTCTGATCGCTATAAACATTTCCAACTTGAAGATATTTTGTTCAGTTGCATTGCTTATACAGGATAACTTGGAAATGATTATGTAGAATTCCTTTCTGTCTTTCTTGCTACAAACATCCAAATACCTCAATCATTTGTTTTTCAGTCTCCCTTCCTTTATTTCTGAAGCAGATTGTGGAAAAGGAATGCTTTAAAAACTTAGGCTAGCTAGTCATGACATGCACAAGGAAACAAAACATTCTACCACCTGTAGTATTCCTGTGTAATCATGGTGCCCTGCAATTTAACAGCACTAAGTTGAGTGAAAATATGACACTTTTTCACTAATTTTAAACTGTCTCATTTTCTCTCCAACCACCTATAAAATACAGGAAATGCACTGTCAGACACCCTGAATTTCAAGTGGTCCCAGGGAAGCATGCCCCCAGTCTCCTGTAGATGCTTGTGCCTTTGGCACTCATTTGCACCCCCAACAAAATCTTGCCTGTAGGTCTGACCACTCAAATCTTAAACATCTTGTTGCATCAATTGGCAGTTTTTCATTAGATTTAAAAGAATTAGAAAATTGATAGTGAAGATAAATGGGGAATCTGGACCCCTTGACTGGCTCACATTGTTCCAGACCTGCATTTGGTCTGTTATCTTACAATACCTTCAAACTTTCTACTGATGCAACACATTTCTTTTTTAACATAGATCTTGGCATCTTGTAGTTATGATGACACAATAAAAATGTACAAAGAGGATGATGATGATTGGTATGTTGTTAGATCTTCAAAAAAGAGTGTGCTTCACAGTTACAGAACTTTTACCTGGTCGGGGACATTCTCTTGAATTTTCACCTGCACCAATCCAGAAACCTTTTGGTAAACCATATGAGTATCCACTGCTGTGCAAACTTGTGGTTTGCTCATGCAATGTTTTTGTTCAATATTCTAGCTGTGGAATAACTTCATTTTCAGTGTCATAAGGTATAAGCCAGTAACTTTATGAAGCATAATATCTGGCCTAGCTTTCAACATGTTGCTAACAAATTTTCCACAAATCTATCCTTAGGCTAGTTACAATCTTAATATTTTTTTTAAAATACATATTCCTTTGGCATATAGGACATGTTTTGACACTTTAGAGGGTCATCAATCCACTGTTTGGGCTATTAGCTTTGATAAATCAGGCAAATATTTAGGTAGGTTTGATTGACTTTTTTTTGGCAGGGGGTGCTCACTTTTTAAAAGTTTTTTTCATTACCGGTAAGCTCATTTTTCTTAGGAAATCTTGCTGATCAAACTGAATGCCATGGACTGAGAAACTATGATCTCCAGACAGAACTCAAACTGGCAACCTTCTGAAGGGTTGAGTCCCATCTGGAGCTCAGAGTTTTTCTGAATCCATGGCATTCCACAGTTTGATGAGCAAGACTTCCTGAAAATTTAATAGTATCAAACAGCAATCTCAAAATACAAAGTTCATTGCTCATTGTCTTTTTGATTCAAACAAGCCCAAACTAAGAATCCAATCTTATAATTATTTTGTTATGTGATCTAGTTTCTTGCAGTGATGACAAGACTTGTAAAATATGGAAGTCATTCACCCCAAGCAATCAAGAAGGTAAAATTATCAGAAAAAAATAACTGTTTTTTAATATTGCACAATCTATTTTACTTGTGTTACCTTAAAACTGATGGCAGATTATGCTGATCAGAAGCCTAAAAGCCCAAATAGATTATTGGCATGAAGTTGTGACTAAGGAAGGGTGACATTTGTGCTTTGAACCTGCAAACCTTATCTACCATATTTGGTGCTGTAATGAAGATATTAATCTGTGTTTTTGGTGGGTAATTTAATTTAAATTTGGTTGTTTAAAGCATGGATGGTGCTGTTCAATCGCAAGTAATTATCTGCCAGATAATGATTTAAACCTAATTATTTAACCTCAAACCTCATTGTAAGCATGTTTCATAGTGCTTTGCTGTCATCGAAAACTTTCAGCATTCACAAAATGCGAATTTTGGGTATATATTTTCTTTTTAAAATAATGACTGTACTTAGGAAATATTATGCCAGACCACAATAGCAGATCAAAAAGTAAAATGCTCTGTGTAGACAGATAAGTGGCATGTAGGAATGTATAGGTAATAATTGCCAAAATTAAAAAAGAAAAATCTGTAACGGTTCTTTATGTTTTATTGAGAGCAGTATCAAGACACAACAATAACAGTATATTGAATGAACTTGTCTCTGCGCAAGCATCTGTCCTGACAAGATCCCATACCTCATAAGGAGGTCTCGTGGGAGTGAGCTAGTACGCTACAAACCCAGACATTTCAACCTATGGGCCCTTCATCAAAGACTGAAAGTCTGAAACATAAACAGATTATCCATGTAGGTGCTTACAATTATAGGTATCAAGACAAATGGCATTGATCCCAAATGGAAATGTATCTGCACACTTTCTGGTTATCACAGCAGAGCAATTTATGATGTGGACTGGTAAGTGTACTTAACAAGTAAGCACATCTTTGATGGTTCATCTTTGGTTGACTGAGAGAGAGAGAGAGAGAGTTGGATTGAAAAAGTATCACTATCCAGTAAAAAAACCCAACAAAAAACAGAGATAAAAGTTGACATTTTATGTTTACATTTATGTGTTTATCTTAATCATTGACATTATTTCAAATACTGGAGGCTACAGCTATGTTTGAATGAGGATTATGATAAGGGTTGGTCTCCTGCTAAAGTTCAATATTTATTAGAATTTGTCATTTTAAAGTGTCTTAAGTCCTGATCAACCTTGGGCCTTAAAACAAATGTAGCAGGAATGACCACATCTAGTAATTGATTTTCTCTTTAGTTTTTATTTCTCAAATGGCCCATTTAGACAACTCAATTGCTGCATACAATCACTGGTACCAACTTATAAAGTATTGTCACAAGTAGTTCTTGCACACTCTTTGCTGGCTAATGTAACAAATGATACATTCTGGAGACCTTTTAAAGTTAAAATCATAGTTACAGTTTACGTGTATAAGCAGTGGCATAGCCAGAGAATGTGTGATGCCTGGGGCCTAGGAAGCAAACTAATTAAGGAGGTCCTGGGGCATGCTCCTCTGGATATATTCCGATTGGCTTCAAATTGATATTGTCCAATTGACTTCAAATTGTTTGTGACTGATTCAGAAAATTTGCATCAACGACTGGTTGACGAGGGGGAGGAAAGCCAGCTGAGTCACAAAATCAATGCAAAACTGGATAAGCTCTTATTGTCATCTCAAATTATTCAAAATTTACCGTGTCTAAATACGTTTTGGGAAACGCACATGTTTGAGCTGATGCCCGAGCCTGAGCCCGGGTGGGCCTGGGTCTGGCTACGTCACTGTGTATAAATCAGAAGCAACAATCTTATGGTGCGGATGGGCCTTACAAAGCTATTCCAATGCTCAGCAATAATCCTACGTGCAACCGTTATTCGTCCTTACCATTGGGGTGAAACGTGGAAGGCCTTTACTTTCACCAAGTCTGGCTGTGAAATATTTTAGTGAACAAGATTGGCGGAAATTAGTTCTTTAAGGAACTGGATGAATTATCTAAGAAATGGTGCATGCTTTACGATGTTAAGTCAAGTTATGGATACACACACAAAAAGCTGGGAAAGCTTGAAAAAAACGCCAATAAGTGCAGTGCATAAGGTGATAGTTGAGAGAAATTCCAGAGTGTTGAGTCCTACCTCAAATCCCCAAGTGAATCCATGAGTTGTCTTAACCCTAAAATAGCATGAACAATTTCATTTGTAATACATCATGATGATGATATTATGGCATGAAATAGTTGCAGCACGTTTTAATTCGCTAGTTGTCCTCAAAAAGTCTGAACACTTCTGTTGGGTTATGAGTTGACATTACCTTGCCAAGAAACTGAGCACAAGCAACAGCCAATCAGAAGGGTCCATACATTAGATATATAAAATACTTTATAACTACTTTCCTTTGATGACTAAATATTTTTACCAAAGGTCTCGTACATCAAGAGGATTGATTGCAACTGCTTGTGGAGATGATTCGATCCGCATATTTAAAAAGGTACAAAAAATTCTAGCAAATAGAGCACTAGCTTCACTGAACACCAGTTGTTTATATGCCAATGATACATTACATGATCTCAGTCCATATCCTTGCATACCACCATGGTTAGTGCTTTACAGGTTACCAGAAGGTTGCAAAAACAGAAGACAAAAACAGTACAGTACAGAAAATTTTGCCAAGTAAAAATTAGACTGTCTCCCTTTGTCGAGTAAAATCGTTTTGGGTTTGCCAGAATAAAATATGGCACTATTGAGTGTGCCCATGGGTGACAAAGGATCAATGGTTTTTCAACTCTTTGGCTCATTTATGGGTTGAAAATTCAAGTTTATGCCATATGGAGTTGAACTCTTTCTTCGTAACACACATACCGATCTACTGTATGTAGAGGTGAATACTTCAATAGATAAGCCCAGTGTTTCTGTGTGTGTTGCCCATTTTCCTGATAATGTTCTGCCTCATTTATCCGTAATATTTCTTGTTGTAAGCTTATCTTGATTTGGGTGTTCGTTAACCCTTTCCTGACTGAAGGCTTTCCCCATGACGGGTAAAATCGTCTGGCGTCAGCCAGAGTTAAATACTAAAGCGTGCCTTCGCCCCTTAATGTGTTAATAATTATCATTTTTATATCTGTTATGTCCTTGGATAGAAAAATTATAGTTTGCAACTCATAACATTGAATGGTTTTCCATGTTATGCAAAAACTTTTCTGTGTTGAAGCATTTCTGATATTTTCTCAGGATCCCACTGTGTCAGATGAAAACCAGCCAACATTCAACTTGCTCATCAAAAAAGACAAAGCACATGATCAGGACGTCAATAGTATATGCTGGCATCCAAACGAGGATATCTTGGCATCTGCCTCTGATGATGGAACTGTAAAGTTATGGAGACTTGTTGATGACTGAAGGAAGGACATTCCATAAGGATTCGTCCAAAAAAGGCCAGAACTTGAACAAAGTTTTGAAACTGGTGACATGTGTAAACATGTATAAAAAGATACTAGAGCCAAAAGATTATACATACTTGCCAACCCTCCCACATATCACTGGGGGCTTTTGCATTTCAGGCTCCTTCAGCGCGTCTCGCGCATTTACAGCACAGTTGCCAATTGCTCCCGCACTATCGTGGAAATTTCCCACATAATTACAGAAGAGAAATATCGTAAAGGTTATAAAAGATCTTGTTCTGCAAATATTGCGCAAACCCTTGTTCAAAAATAAAATGATTGGTCCCTTGGATAGTCACTATTCATGTTTTGGGGATACTACGTTGTCCAGCCGGAATGTCTCCCGTATAATTATTTCTAAAAGTTGGCAATTATGTTACATCCAATATTATACTGATCCAAGTCACTATCCACGGTAATAGAATTCATACTTTATGCATTTCTCGAAACAAAAGTGCAGTTATCATTTTCAGCAAATCTAATACAAGAGTTAGTACAATTGTCTGCAATGTCGGATTTTTTTCCGTCGATGCAAACTTTATAACATCTAGCTGTATGTGCACGCATGGAAATTTTCAGCCATATGGTTACTGAAATTTGCATTTATTGTCGCTTTTATTACAGTAATATTAAATTATAAAAGAAATACTTTAGGGTTAGAAAATAAGATATATATATATTTTAGGATTAGGAATGAAAAAGTTCCATATGAATAGTAGTGGAAGTATCAGTAACAGGTTTGTTGGAAATTTGTGTTTAGTTGAAGGGATAAGTAACAGCTTTGACTCTAATAAACATAATTTAATATTAACTAACACCACCAGTAACAAAATTCATATCAACATGAACCTTCAAAATTTGGCTAGGATTGGCAAAAGATATCCAATATTATAACTTAGCAAAATACTCTCGAAAAATATTAAATTTGTCAAGTGGTAGTGGCATGTTGTACTTCAGTGTCACGTTACAGTCGATTTTAAACTGTCTTGTTCTTATATTCACTAAGATACGGTTCATATTCTCATCCTTTATATAAAGTTCCTCCTTTGTCTTTGATATGGTCATTAATGGAATCTTCTTTAGATCTTTTAACTTTGCTTTGGCCGTGAAACTTTTATAGTACTCGTGAGTCTCATTTTTCATTTTCTCATACATATAGTCACCGGGGAAAAATACCTAAGAAGGGTAGAAAATAAATTACTACTCTATATAAAGAATTAAATGTTTAGAAGTGTATGCAATGAAAATTAAGTTTGTCTTATTTGAAAGAACTCTTGAAATTGTAAGTAACACAACATCTTGTATACTCTGAATTTTGAATTTACAGTTTGATACTAATAAAGTGTTGGGAAATATTTGCTGATCAAACTGTGGAACGCCATGGACACAGAAAAACTCTGAGCTCCAGACGGGATTCGAGTCTCGAACCCGCAACCTTCGGGCTCGAGACTCGAATCCCGTCAGGAGCTCTGAGTTGTCTGTCCAGTGTCCACGGCGTTCCACAGTTTGACTAGCAAAAATTTCCTAAGGTCTTTCACACTTTTTCCATATTTCTCTTCGTTCTTGAGATATTAAGATTTGTTTGATATGTAAATAACACCCCATATGTCACGCTGCATAATGATAAGTTGCTGTAAAATTCGAAACGTTGAAGTTTCCAGTTTCCACAAGATCGTAAAAGCACAAATGCTAATATGATGGCCCAGACAATGTATTTAAATAGAGGCATAACAAAGATGTCTTTGTTATGCCTCTATTTCAATATATTGTCTGGGCCATCATATTTCTAACTCGAGTTCGTTTTCCGCCTGGATCATCAATTGCTACTATTTTGAAAACGCTAATATTATATAAACTTGAAGTAAACGACAAATTTCTTTATTACATACATGTTTCGGCAAAACTCATGCCATCTTCAGTGCAAAAGTTTGCCGAAACAAGTATGTAATAGAGAAATTTGTCGTTTACTTCAAGTTTTTATTGTTGAAGTTATTGAACAATGTCACATGAAACTGTGAATGTGGGTTTCCTTGCCTCCACATTAAACAGACGTCTCTTGTGATTTAATAGAATAATTTCAAAGTTATGTGTGATTTTTTAATAACTCATTATGCACAGTGACATATGCTGGGTTTAGTTTACACATCAAACAAATCTTAATATCTCAAGAACGAAGAGAGACTATGGAAAAAGTACAAAATAGGTTGCACTATAATTTCAAGTTAGAGTTCTTTAAAATGAGACACTTACTTTTCATTGCATAGACACTTTAAGTGAAGGTAAATTTATGAGTATTATTTTAACACCTTGCCAGGACACTGAGTATGGAAATTGCCCTCTCATTTTCTGCCCATACAATAGGATTAGTCTGTAGTAGTAAGAACAGAAGCTCACCACTTGGTCTCCATTTTTTGTATTTACTCTGACAGCTTCCCATGCTTCAACCCCTTCAATTGACTGCACAAATGTTTTCAGTTCTTCAATGTTAGTAAACCTGTAATCAATCATATGAACATTGTTCATGATTTGAAATACCTGTCTTGCTGCTATAATCTAGTGTATACCAGTAGTAGATATACAGTGCTTCATGCTTAGAGGATTGCCCTGAGGAAGACACTGGGTTGGATAGTTGAAAGGCTGGGCTAGGGTTCTCATGCCAGAGTACTGTTTAACCATTTGTAAAATGTGTGTCCACAACTACTGTAATGCAACCCTTAAAATTATGATAGGCAGACAGTACAATAATATATTATGCAAGATGTCACAACTTACCTACACAGCCTTGACATTTCATAAAATTGTGGTGGAGCAATGTTAAATTTGTTCCTCAGGCGAAGAATAACAGCTTCATCTGGATGAATCCACTAAAGACCAATAAGGAAAATTAAACATTCATGCTACATTATCCAAGTCTTCTGGGGTAGAATAATGGATCAGTTATTGCTCAATTGAGTGTAACTTTGTACAAAAACAGAATTTTTTCTCAAAAAGATTCATGGAAGAGCAACATCTTTTCTGTGGAATTAAGTAAAAAACATTTCTTGGTGCAAAAGATTTAACACCTTATCAAGGAAAAAGCTGTCATTGAACAACCAAGTCTTAATTTTAAGAATAAGATGAGAATTCATTTAGGTGGCCCATTCAAGCCTTGATCCCCTGGTACTAAAATAGTATGCCAAGATGCTGAGGCATTTAACTTACCAAAGAATTTGTCACTTCTTTGTCATCATGACTCATTTCTGGCTCAGTATCCAAGGAGGCAAAGTAAAAGATTGTGTCATATCTATGAAGGCTGTTACCTGGTGTTATCCAATTTGACCATTCATACAATGACCAGATGTCAGGGGCACAATGGATTTCCCTGAAAGATGAAAGAAAATGCACCATGAACCAGGCACTGAACAGAGCAGTGAACAAGAGCTATGGTTAGTTCTGAGACAACTTTAATACTGTACCTTAATATTGTATGCTAATAATACTGTAATACTATACCTTAATACTGTATGCCCATTTTAGTTTACCTCTGACCCCTGTTAGCCTTTGTGGGGTCCAAACTTTAGCCATTAATGTCAGCCAAACATTGCCATATATATGTATTATATCACTGTTTTTTACCATTTATCTTTAACCCATCAAAGACTCCAGACTGGATGCTGAAAGCTTGTTATTAAAATTATTTTTGATCAGAGAGCATCTCGATAGAACCCTTGAATGCATAAATTAAATGACCAATTTGGAGGACAACTTCAAAGTTCTGACATTAAACAGACCAAATAATCTATGTAGATTTTTTTGTTTTGTCCTCCAAATTGTTCATCTAGTTTATGCTTGCAAGGGGGCCTTTCAATCTGTCTACTTGTTTTTATCATATATTTTGGGTTTCAAGATGTCTCTTTTATGTCTTTAATTTTGCAATTATTAACCAATGATTATCCATTAATGTCCTACAATTCATATAGATGTTTCTGCATCTTACCTGCAAAATTGAAGGAACACTGATGCATCATCATGCACTCTTTTTCTCCATTTGTTAATCTCACCAGAATCTATTTGTACATTACCTGCGGACTGGCTATCAGCCCTTTTATTTCCTGGTAAAGGTTTCACTAGTAAAACCCCAGATTCTTCAAATGTTTCTCTTATGGCACAAATCCTGAAACCAATGTGTGCAGGTAGGCTGTTTTGGGTTGAGCTGGTGTAAGATTTATAAAATGATGAATTACACATGGATGTCTTCAGTGTTAGCCCTCTGTTACCAAGCAATTCAAACCATTCACTTGAGAAGTCCGAGGTTTCACTTACTCCTCCAGGGAATACATAGGTATTTGGCTACAAGAGAGTAGAAACATAATTATTAGGATTTAACTCTTTGATAAGTGAAATAGTCTGGCATTAGAGTATAATACTAGAGTGTGCCCATGGCCAACAAGAGTTAAAGAATAGGTTAAGGGTATAGATAATCAAAAGGTTTGGGAAACTGCCAGAACTTAAGAATGGAGAATGATCTGGGAAACTGCTGGAACTTAAGAATGGAGAAATTGACATTTCTTTCCAAACTTTTTGATTATCTACAAACTGTTCAATATGGCACTCTCCTTTTATATACATGTAATCTATCAGCAACTAACTGTTTTCAATAGAGTAGAAAATAAAGGCCACCCCACATGAGTCTGGTTTTACTACACATGGAAAACACTAGAGTACCTTGGGAAAACCTGCAGACACTTGGTAGAGTAAACTAAACAAAACTCTTTACATGTGACCAAGGTAACTTTAAGTTGACAACTGCACAGAGCTGGAACCCAACCAAGTGACATTAGCATGCTATTACTATGCCACTCATTGTTCATGTATGGGTTCCCTGTAACTTAAACTTCTCAATTTTTACATGCTTCATGACTGGCAAGTTTTATTTTGCATGCTTCAGATCACCAGTCTCCTTATTAATTCCAAGTATTTAAACCTTTCCAGAAGGAGTACTAAATAAATTTAGGCCACCCTTATACAACTAGAAAAACTATGTAGCATCAGCCAGAGCGAAATACCAAAGGCTTGCCACAATCAGAAAAGAGTTAACGAGATTTAATCCATTTCAGACAGTTGGTCTGTCCTTGATGAAAAAAAAAATCATCTACTGTCTGATCTAAAAAAAAACAAAAGACCACAACTATTTGAAATGGGTTAATCTCATTCCCTTTCCATCAACTTTGTTGTACTACATGTCAAATAAGTGGCTGGTATAAAAAATACCATTGCCATGGAAACCTGTTAACTTTGCCTCACCATAAATTTGCTAACAGAACTGCGTTGCAACATTAATAGTTTATAACCAACTGAAGATGCTGTTCGATTGGCTAACTGACTGTGGATAGCTAAAATAAGTGTTGAAGACCTGCGTGGGACCACTGGAAAGGTCATGTTAGTTGTGGTAATGATTCTCACAGGTTGTACTGGTGTCTCTAGAAAACATCAGACCCATCACATGTTAGGTACACAAAATAGCTGAATCATAGGTGGTGGACTGGATCTAGTAGCTTTAAATATTATAAACCATAATCCTTGCCTGTTAAAAGCTGTTTAAAAGATCATATTGTCACTTTCTGGCAAACAGTGTAAAATCTAGGTAAATTTACTCGTGTTATCATCGACACTTCCCGGCTAATATGAAGTTTAATTTTCAAATTAGTGACAACACAGTGAGAGTGCGATATTAATGAAAGACTGGAACGAGTAGTAAAAACCCTAAATATCCTTTATTTTCCTTATTTAATTTATTCAATTATTCATGATGACCTCACCAGCAACAGTTTCACAAATTTTCATAATTATTCCTAATCCATACAATTTAATTATTCTCCTTCCTTTGTATAAATTTCTATGGAAACCAATATGGCGACCGAAGCACCTAGTTTTGATGGATACTTTATAATTTGTTTACAACGGGTAGTTTTGAAAGGACAGGCTCACTTTGAGAACAGCTTGCGACATGTTTCTTCACTTGGGTTGTCTAAATGAATGAAAAAAGTGGAGAAATTATCTCAACCTCGATTGTTGACGAAAATGGAATTTCCGAAGGCGAAGAGGTTGTTTCTGCGGGGCGTTATGAAGCCGAAGGCATTTGCGAAAATTCGTCGAAGAATGAAGAAGAAAACAGAGCACTGAAAGTGGATGGTTTGAAGTCATCAACTGGGACCTCTTTCACGCCACATCCTCCCGAAACTCCGAAAGATGCTTCTCAACGAAGTCCTCGTCGATTAAAATGCCAGAACTCGAAGCGGTTTGAAAGGCAACTACAACGAAAAGACTCCAGAGGTTCCAGTTCAGATGAGGAAAAGCTAGTTCACTATAAAGAGATGTTTGATAAGAGGACTAGTGGTTCTAAACTTCCGCCAATAGGTGGAAAAGATAGCGACTGTAATGACGCTGTAGGGTTTCACAACGGAGAATATTCGTCTTGCGAAAGAAACTTGAAACACAATTCACTTGTTTTGAATTTAAAACCTCTGTCTCCCGTAAAAGACCATCAGAAAATAGTTGAGAATTTTAAATCGAAGCAGTCTTTGGAAAGGGAAAGGTACCATGACAAGGGCAAGTTTTCTCTCAAGCCACTGAAACCTAGTGAGGATGTTTCTCATTTGGACAAGAATTCGAAGACAAGTTCGAAGAACGAGAATATGGTTGAACATTTAGGTTCTGAGAACAAGAAATTAGAAGATTTATCTGATAGCACTTTGACCAGTGTCAGTAGTGAAGACCTTGGTGATACAGATAGTGATGATGAATCAAGCCAGACCAAAGAGGATTATAGTCTGGAAACCCAGTTTTATTCCCATGCCTTGAGAGCACCACCACCCAGCCATCTACATCATAGCAGCCTGTCACTCACTTCTGTTAGAGATTACTCAGACTCATTTGGTAGACACTCGGATTCTGAAGCAGTGCGACGTGAACGGAAAGAGAAGCGTCGCTCCACCAAGGAGCTATGGGATAAGGCTAAAATGTTAAACTATCTTCCAAGAGTACCTGCATCAAAAGCCAGAGACAGGAATTCTAACTTTATTGCAGAAGAATTAGATAAATACTTGCCAGAACGGAAGCTAATGGTTTTTGTTGGAACTTGGAATATGCATGGTGAAAAGGTTTGTGGAAATATTAACGGATATTAAGTAGACAAGGGGGTCTATGTGAAGTTTGATGTGTTTATGTCCTTTCAGTATTACAGTAAGTATAGCTTATCAAACAGTTTAGTGTACAGTTTAGTATACTTTAGATTGTTTTAATTTCTAATAGACATGTTGTGTCTCACTCATTCTTGCTCAATTTTTGCTGATAAAGTAGCATAGCAAATATATTGCTTGACTGAGACAAAAATTAAGAAATGCTGTGTCAAGCTAATACTGTACTTGTTCAATTCTCACTTGTGAAATAGCATGACAAATGTTTTGCCTGAGGGAGACACCCTTGTTTACCCTTTCCCAACCAAAGACTTTCCCCTGTCAAGTAAAATAATCTGGTGTTAGCCAGAGTAAAATACTAAGTCTCTGTAGGTCACTGAGGACCCATACAGTCAGTAAGGACTTAAGCAAACTTGTCTCACTTGTCCAGGCCATATTCTCATCAATATCCAAGCAATATAAAAGTCTCATGCCCATTAAACAGTGAGACAAAATAGATGTCTCATTTTGTTTTGCTTGCTTATTGCCGTGATAATTTGTTTCTGGCCTAATTCTGGCTGGATTCTTGCTCAGTCAAACCATGAATTTTTATACAGGAAGCTGTGTCATATTTTGGTGAAGCCATAAGGATAGTAAATATATAAAGGATAAGTGAAATAACCAGCTTTTCTGTACAGTATACTGTTTAATAATTAGATATTTAATTATCCAACTTTTGTCATAACTTTAATTTGTCTTTTCTTTCCAACCACTGTAAAACAAGTGTTTTAAGATACACTGTAACAAATATTACTCAAGAGAGCTGCACGGAGAGAGGGGTTGAGCCAGTTAAACATTCTAACTACTTGTGGGATAATAATATTTATTATAATAACTTTATTTATGTAGTGCACAATCCAAAAAATGTCCATGGCTCTGCACAGTAATGTTAACAAAATCTAATACTTAATATATACTTTATGTATTAAGTATAATCCCATAGATACACTACTCTAACTATAAGTCAACTGAGTCTCACAAGGAGAGCAAAATGTTTGTTGGATTGTCAGTTGTATATGCAGCCTAACTGGTTACCTCAATATTACAATTCTGACGTGGAAAATGTTAAGGTTAGATTTTGACCTGATAAGTACTGTAGCTGTAAAATTCCTTTATTTTGTTAATTTTGTGTCATAAACTTTCAGCGACTGCCATTTTTTGTGGATGACTTTTTACTTCCTGAATGCTGTAAGTTCATGCAAGACCTGTACGTGATTGGAACACAGGAAAGCACACCCTTAAGGTAGGGGTTATTGGATGATAATGATTGTCGTTAGTGAATAGGGTTAGAAAAAGAAATTAAACCTGTTTTGTCATACAAAAACAATAGACTGATTCAAAATCATCACAAACTGTGTTACACCCTCTTCCTGGTGAAGTGTACCAAATATCTGCATAATGGAATAAAAATATTCATGTGGAATACCCAAGTTCATACCTCTTAACCCATGCTTCTTCCTCTCTAGAGCATAGTAAGATGAAATTGCTAAGGGGATTTTCTGACAGTAAATTATTGACACACTTTGTGAATCTATGGTTCAATGGAGACTTTAACCCACTTACCCCCATACAGCCCCTGATGCCCAACAGAATTGTCTTGTGTAAACCCAAAGATGCCTTTCAAGGCTAGTTGCATGCAGATATTACTGGAAGTTAATGGGTTAAATTTCCCATTTTGATGAATAATCTTTATATTATATTTTTCATTTTTGTATTAAATGGCAGAAAAGAGTGGGAAATTAAGCTTCAAGAAGCCTTAGGTCCTTCACATGTCATGATTTACTCCTGTGCATTTGGAGTTCTACATTTAGCTATGTATCTCAGGAGAGAATTGGTGTGGTTTTGTTCAGGTTTGTAGTTTAACAACTATTAAGGCATTATTGATCAAGTGGTTCCATTTTAAGTGTACAGGTAATGCAATCTTTATCTTGACCACTGTCTTCACCACAATCTCTCTCTTCAGTCTGTCTGTCTCCCTTTCTGTTCCTCTCTTCTTGTCTACTCTCCAGCATGGTCTCTTTGCCTCTGTTTTTCTGTCTATCTGTTTGTCTGTCTATTTGTCTGTCTGTTTGTGTCTGTTTGTCTGTCTGTTTGTCTGTCTGTTTGTCTATCTGTTTGTCTGTCTGTTTGTCTGTCTGTTTGTCTGTCCGTTTGTCTGTCCGTTTGTCTATATGTCTCTTTATCTGTCTGTCTGTCAGTCAGTCTATCTGTCTGTCTGTTTGTCTGTCCGTCTGTTTGTCTTTCTGTCTGTTTGTCTTTCTGTCTTTGTCTTTCTGTCTGTTTGTCTGTC
>JBAHVQ010000309.1:199296-209850 GCA_036872915.1 Nanipora kamurai | reverse complement strand
GTCTGTTTGTCTGTCCGTCTGTTTGTCTTTCTGTCTGTTTGTCTTTCTGTCTTTGTCTTTCTGTCTGTTTGTCTGTCCGTGTCCGTCTGTCACACATCTCACCATCCATCTGTCTTTATGTACACGTATGTATGCCAATTCATGCATTTGTCTGTCCATCCATCTGTTTATCTGTCTATCTTTTTGTCTATCTATCTGTTAATGCCTTTAACTGAATTCTTAGTTAGTTCGCTTCCTTTCATAGCTGTGGAACAAGCCACTGTAGCTACACGACCAGGCCACATGATTAAAACCAAGGTACGTCAAGGTGACATTGGGAGCTTATAAGGGAGGTCAAGCAAGTATGGACGCCGACGGCACTATTTTAACAAAGTAGCTTAATATATTTAGTATTTGACTAGAACACGTCTTCGTTGACCTTGTGACGAACCGTTTATGTTGTTTTATCACCAGTGAAACTCTTCTTACCCTCTGAGCCCCAAACACAGCATTTGTCCTACCTAATGTTTTTATCCTGGCAAACGATTTTACTCAGCAAAGGGGAAACCCCAGTGGGTCTCAGAGAATCAAAAACTTTCTCTCTCAACCCTTTAAAAATTCTCTCTGTAAACTCTTTATTCCTCCGAATCTCCGTAACGGCATTTGTCGCCTGTAATTATGGTTTTATTCTGGCGAACGCCAGACGAGTTTATTCTGTGAGAGGAAATCCTCAGCGGACCTCAAAGGGTTAAAGAACCGAGAAGCAGTTGGTACCCTAAGTACGACACATGAATTTCAAGTCCAAAATATTTTTTCAAAACTAAAAATCTTAAAATGAGAAATTCTATTACAATAATTTACTTAATTATTTACATTCATCCTGAACTACGTTTATTCAGGGGGCGATTGGTTTGTCTTTGTCTATATTTGGAACTTCATTTCTGTTCATCAACTCGCACTTAACTGGTAAGTACACATTAGTAAGTCGAACCTTCCGAGCAAAATTTGGTTTGGTACAGTAGAATAATTAGAAAAATATCATTCGAGCATATTTTTTGGGCAGCAGAATGCAGAGTGTTCTAAAAAATAACTCCACCAAAGTTAAAAAGTTGTAATTTGATCCCTTACATGGATGCACAAGATTCCGTGAAGTTTTCACGTGGTATAAATTAAAGAATAAAAGAAGAACAGAGCTTCCATACCTGTATAACTTCGCCATTTTGAAACATTTTCATCGTCTGCTTTTTGTTTCATTGTAGTGGTTTCGAAAATTTCTGTTTTTGTTTAATCCTGTTATTTTTGCTTTTTGATTGTTGTTATTGTTCTCTTTTTGCCTTTGCCACTATTGATGATACTGTAGTCCACTCCCTAATAATACGCCTTAACTCGTAATCATACTGTACTAACCTATCTCATCTTGAATCTTCAGCTCACGAGCAGAAATGGAAAGAACGCATTTCGGACTATCGTATCATCCGCAGAACTCTTTCGCTGCCTTTAAACTACAAAGAAACACCAAATCAAAGTAAGTTGATAACGCGCAACGTTTCGGCGGTAAAAGTAGAGATTGTGTCAAAAGACCAGGAAACGTTCGTCAAGTTCGTTATCTCAGAAAAACGATTTCTGAGCCTTAAACAGGAACCGAACCTGCACCCTTCTCACCGACCATCAAAATGGTCTTTTGTTTGCTGTATTATGTTACGTTAGTAATCAGTTTCAGGCTCACATTTGTCTGTGTGTTAATTTTTCTGCCGCGCGAGGGCCTATTTTCCAAGAATTTGGTAGAAGATATGGAAGTAACTCTGGGAATACCGTAGTGATGTTTGTGAAGTTAGATATCGTATTGCTGATGTAAGTGGATATGGTTGAAGTGGGAGTGAGTGGTGAGTATTGTTTTTGGTGTAGTTAGTAATGATTGTGGATACAGTGTGTGATAGTGGTGGTGATGGATAAACATGTGAGAAGACGGATATGGTTCGAATGGGGTGTAAGGTGAGCGTGGCTGGTAAACATGGTAGCAGTGGTTGATGTAGTGGTGAGGGCATATATAGTCGTCAAGATGGGGATAGCGAAGTTGAGATAGGAGATGCGGTGGTGGTGGTCGTAGAGTATATGGCTGAAGGTGGTAGATATTTTAGTGATTGTTGTGAATATGATGGTAGTGGTGTTAGTAGGTTAGGTAGTAGTGATGTAGCTAGGTATGGGGGTGGATATAGTGATGGTGGTAGGAGTGGTAGATATTCTGGTGGATATAGTGTTGGGAGAAGTGAATGATAGAGGCAGTGCTGGTATTGCATATAGATGGGGAAAGTAGTGGTTGTTATTTTATGGTTAATTGTTATTTTGCTACGTTCAATTTAAGCAACCGACATTACCTCCAGATTTCATCAAGTATTCTGGTTTGGCGACTTTAACTTCAGAGTTGAGGAACGACACGGAGTAGTTGAAAAGTTTGTGAGGCAATGTGAAGATGACGAAGATCCCAACTACGATGTGAGAAAAATTTTTTTGTTTACTAATGGGGTTTATAAAAGTATATTTGATAGATACTTACGTAGGTGCTTATCCTGATGTCATTTACAGGAATTAATTGCCAAAGACCAAATGACGAAGTTAATGAATAAAGGTAAACTGGGACTGAGAATGACTGCCACGGAACGAAGCTTGAGGATGAATATAGCCCTTCCATTTGATACTACAATTATTAGTATTGTTGATATTCTCATTGTCAATGTTGTCATTATCATTATAATCATTATTATTATTTCTTACATTTCTCTCGGCATTTGATGTTATTACCAGACATGTTTGCGGGATATCAAGCCATCTCCCATGGCCTCAGGTATCCAGCACCTTCCTTAATATTCTTGCTGATCCTAACAAACAAGCTTTCTGTATTGTGCCAAAATTGGTCGTTACTTCGAACTTCTTTATCCACTGTTTAAAGCTGGTAGTTACAGTGCCCAATGCTCCAAGTATAATTGAAATGATGATGACGTCGTTGCATCGCCAGATTCTTTTTATTTCTCTCTTCAAATCCTGGTACTTCTCAACCTTCTCTTTCTCTTTTTCTTTCACTCTTATATCATTATATATATATATTTCATTTGATTATTAGTATTATTATTATTATTGCTATTATTATTATTATTATTATTATTATTATTATCATTTTGGCATAATCATCATTAGTGGTATTTCAGTATGATTATCATTTATCGTCATTATCCTTGTAATAACTGTCATTATCTTAATCATTATTATTATCTTCACGTTCATCAATATCATCATCTTTATCATCACTATAAGTAACATCATGATTGTCATCACCATTTTCATTATCATTGTCACAATGATATTGAACTTATCTTTTGTTTTTTAAATCTAGGTGGCGTTTTTGAACATTTTAAAGAATCTAAGATCAATTTTGCCCCGACATATAGATTCGACATCAATCCTGATGAACCTGGAAATTATTCAAGAATGAGGGTTCCTTCGTGGACTGTAAGCCTTTTGTTCGTTAAATTATCACTCATTGTTCATCGCACATTATTTTGTTCTGTGAATCTTCATTTGCCAACTTCATTCTGTTTTGGTTTTGGATATTAGATTCTTTAAATTTTTACATGGTGTTCTCTTTTAATTTTACCCAGGATCGCATTGTATTTCGATGTTCTGATGAGAATGAAGTGAAGGCTCTTGTTTATGACAGCTGTGCATCTCTGAACATCTCTGACCATAGGTAAAATATCTATTATGTTAAAGAAAATCTTTATAAATACATCTCAGTACTGTATTTTGAATGGCATGCATCGGAGAAATTAGCTTTATTTAACCCATCAATACAATACAATGGGAACTCCGTAAATAAAAATCATTTTTAATTCTCAACGTTTCGACTATCTTGTAGTCATTATCAAGAGTGAAAAAATGCTGTGTGATCTACTCTATTTACATAGGAAGAAAGTAGGCGGGGAGATATCAAATTACGTAATTAATGAAAAATGATCAGTTCTTTGGAGGCTTTTGTCCCGTGGTTGAGTAGCGGCTTCTCTCGGTGAATAGACAGCGCTTCGTTATAAAGTAATAATGTCCAGTGTTTAGCTTTATCGGTTATTTTACAATTGTTAAAAATTAACTGTGAAGGAATTGTAGGTTCGTTAAGATCATTTACTGTGGATGGCATATTTAACAAAGATTGAATGTATTAACTCTGTTCACAAGAAAAGCCGCTACTCAACCACGGGACAAAAGCCTCCAAAGAACTGATCATTTTTCATTAATTACAGTAATTTGATATCTCTCCGCCCACTTTCTTCCTGTGTAAATAGAGTAGATCATACAGCATTTTTCACTCCTGGTGATGACTACAAGATAGTCGAAACGTTGAGAATTAAAGATGATTTCTATTTACGGAGTTTCCATTGTTTTGTATTTTACCAAAATACTCAGTGGTTACCGAAACTTTTAACCCATCAATTTATCACGTTTGTTTTTCCAGGCCAGTTTACGGTATTTTTGAGACAACTATCAAAAGAATTAAAGACAGGTTTGTTGTCTTTTGTCCATATATCTCGTCTACTACTTGTCTGTCTATCTCTCTTTCCTTTTACCTGTCTGTCTTTTTTTCTGTCTGTCTCTCTCCGTCTATCTTTCTGTTAATCCGTCTCTTTCCTCGGTTCCACTTGTATGTCCATCGGTCCACTTGATTGCCTTGCTGTCAGATTTCTGTCAATCTCTCAGCCTTCCTGTGTAAATTTGCTTCAGTGCGACCGTCAATTTTTGTCTTCCTCTGTTTTTCTTAGTTTACTTGGTATTATATCCATTTGCATGTACGCCAAATGAAGCATGTTTCCTTAATTTCAGGGTCGCTTTAACCGGAGTTCATTTTGCTCGTGATGTCTATATCGAAGGTAAAAAGCTGGGCTATCATTGCTTTTCATTCTTAGTATTCTGGTTTAACAAAAGGAAAAATATGAATGACTTTTTGTGTTAATTTTAGCCAACCGCCGTCGAGCAGCGCCACCTCGTAATCAAAATCAAACCACGGTCTGCACCATACTTTAAAAGGTCTATATCTCTACGATGGTTTACGGAACGTTGCGATACGTACGTCGGCTGACAGCATTAGCTCGGAAACAACATCAAATCTCGAGTTTTCCACACTTGGTGATCGACAATGCGTTATTGTACTTCACACACCTTAAAATTTGTACCTTGGCAAAACAATTGAGTAACGCATCGTCACTGAAAAAATTGCTTGGCGGGAATTAGAGCCGCAGGTGGGAAAAACTGTCAGAATTATGGGCACAATTGGAGGATGTGACAAGACGTCTTTCCATGACTTCTTGGTCATTATCACTTGGGATTCTCTATGTCAAAGAATGTGATTTTTCAAAAATTTAATCACCAAAAATATTTTGAAAGGTTAATCGAAAAGTATTATTTTGGGATAATCGTCAAACTCAACGGGAAAAATACAAGAACCGCGGAGAAGATGGTTCATCGTTAATTGGCAGAAAACGCTGGACAAATCTTCAAAGGGTAAAGGCAATATTGTAGTCTACCAATCGAAAGCTTGTAAAAATAAAAATCTTATTGGTCAGAGAGGAAATTTTATCCAACTTATCAACGTAGAAGGCAAATTAATTGGTTCTTTCTCGTCGCGTAAAATCCTGGTGGTTGATTCAATGATAGCATGAATTATGAACGAATGTTATCTATTAAATTATTAAGTTTTTATGTAAGTAAAAAATAAGGCATACCAGTGGACATTGTTACGATGAACTAATATTTGTAAATATTGTAAAATTAATCTGTGAGATATGATATTCAATATTGAAACTGTTTTAAAAATATATATGTAGTGTCCATAAAATATTGTGCGGAGTATCTCACATTATCACTGCACGAGTAGGCAATTCGTGCGCAAAAGCAGGTCCACAGTGCTTGCGTGTTTCTGCGGTAGAGTTTTCTCAACCTCGATCCCAGGCTCTTTCCGTTCTCCTCCTCTGTTATCGAAAGAGAGACCCGGGCTGCAGCTGGTCAGCTGACAGCATTGTTTCAACAATACCGAAGGGAGAGTGGATTTCCGAAGCTGTTTTGTCAAGAGAATAAAATTACTTAAATTCGTTCAGACATTAGCGCTGGCAAGTGGTGGCTCCCCAACGGCACTCTCACCATGGGACATGCTAGATTTTGTCTCGGCTACAATTTTAAAACTTTGTCTCTCTTTCCCCATAATCGTTTTTTAACCATCCAGAGTTTGGGTGGTCAGGTGACCAGCTGCAACCAGGTCTCTCTCCGACGAAGAAGAGGCGAGAGAGCCTAGGATCGAGGTTGATTACCAAGTAATTCCGAAGTTCTAAGATGATGCCGTCGCAACTGATCAACTATCACACCTGTCATGTTCTAACAAATTGAGGATCAACAATGCCCTTCCGAATACTCTTTCTTCAATATTCTGTACCGCTGACATTGGGCAGGCAACGCGATAACTTGTATGACAAAAGTAAATTTCGCTATCTCAAAGCAGACATCAAATGTTGAGGCTAGCCTTGAGTTCACCAAATATGGGGCTACCGTCACTCTTATGACTATTAAAAACATTTTCCCCTGACTATCTTGATTAATCCAGAACTACAAGAGAAAAACGTAAAATAAGTCGATTTTGAAGCCCTTATATTGGAAAAATGATTTGGTGACCTAATTAAACCTATGCATATAAGACTCAATTTATATCCAATTAACTCATGTTTTTTACGTGCTATAACACCAAGGCGTTACAATCAAAGTACAAAAACCTTCCCACTTCTGCTTCTGTAGCTAGTTGTGTAGTACTTATTTCTGTAACAGCTACAGAAATGCGAATAACTATCATTTCGAAGATCCTGTATAAAGAAGTGTATTATAGCTTTTCGTGGAATTCAATCATAATCCAACTAATATTTCATCAAAGTGATGCCAACAAATGAATATAAATCAAGAATAAGCGATTTAGTGTTGGTAAATTTTCCCACTTTTCTGTACTGGCTACAGAAATACGGTATTACGTGAGAAACTACAAAAGCAGAAATGGGAAGTTTTTGTATTTTACATTCGTTTTATTATCACGGTACAAAATAGAGTTCTCCGTAGGACTCCATTACGTCTCCCCCATTTTACGAACTGATTGTTACCCCCTGATATGCAAATATGGTGGACACCTTGTCTATTTGTACACAGAAACTGTCAGTTGGCCAAATGTCCTTATACTCGTGTTTGGAATTAAAGTATTGAGGATTTAATTCGAGAAAGGATTATTAGCAAATGGAGGGATTAGATGCCGCATACAAACTACTGGAAGAATCACAAAAAGGATCACACTTCACGTTCAAATCGACTGACAACGAATTGTGCGACTGGTTAAGCATTGAGAGAAATACGATGGTCCTTTCTTGTTCCGCTGAGCAGCACGAAAAGAAATGTTTAATTAACGATAAAGAGCCATCATTTTTTCCATTTGGGAGTATAAATAAGAGCTCGAGGTTTTCTAATCGTCGGTTGCAACCGCGAACAGGCTGGACTAGAGGCCATGAACGACTGCAAGTCAAGTTTGAGCATTTTACTTCCTCTTCACAATTTATCGACCATTACAGGAAAGCAAAGGAGCTTCGATTTGAAACAGCTTTAAAAAAGTTAATAGAACGCCAAGCAAAGAGAGTTTCGCCTAAGGAAGGTAAGTCCAAAGCTGAAACAACAAACACTACCCCTTCCCATACTTCTGGTCCCGAACTCGAGCACCAAGAACCACCTAGGAAAGAGCTAGTTGAATCAGTGACACCCTCGCTACCTCAGACTGGCTACTTTACTGGAAAGAAATGGGTTCATCCAAAGGACATACAGGCATGTGATAACTGTAGCAGATCAAAACGGTAAGTATGCAGTTGTACCTTTGTTTTATCCTCATGTAAAATACATTTCTAGGGTGCAGTCTTAGGAGGGGCCACCATGAGCCAGTAATTCAACGATTCAACCCTGGAGGTCAGTTGATCAAAGCCTGGATAGCTTATCCATTGAATGATTCATATTGAGAGAGCTGTACTTTCGAAGCATTTAACAACTCAAATTAAATTTTATTTACTGAATACGGAGATGGCCACTGGGAAATTAAAGCTTAGTTGTTAAAAACATGGCTACCAGTGTTGACTTGTTAGCATTTGTCCAGCAGATAAGCTACTGTGGCTTTAAAAACAGACCCCAGTGCATACCAAATGAACTATAGAAGCTGCTTCCAGGAGATTGGAGCAACTTGGTGAAGTAACCAGGGAGTCCCTACCAACCAATCCAAGTGAACCAAGGGGTTGACTGCAGACCACAGGACCAAAAAGCTAATTAAACATAACTACAGTGACCTTGTTGCGGCTCATTCAGAAAGGAAGAATAAGTTTTAATCACTTTTAATAAAAAAGAACAATTGTATCAATGTAATATAATTACGCATAAATTACAATACAGTACAATGGAGGGGAAAGTCACAACACCTTGGTGTCTTCTTAGTTATGTCATAACTACAACATGAGCACAATTACATCTCAGAGATCCTTGCAGTTCCACTTTTTTTTAACTGATCAAATTTTGCTTTGAAAGATCAAGAAATTTTGCTCTGTAATATAATAATACACTCCAAATTTTCATCTATAATCTCTAAAATGCCAAACATCAGATTTACTTCATGGCAATAACCAACAGATGCACTCAACTCTTAACCAATCACCTGGCAATGGCCACCATCAGTGTTCTAGAAAAGTCTCCCTTACCAAAGTTCAAGTGTGGATACAAGCCTGTCAGCTAATGCCTTATTGACCAAGAAAGAGCGTTCCCTTATTATATTTAACTGTGCATATTTTACTCTTTTCTTTACTAGTGGATCAAAACCACAAGTTAAAAAGCCAAAAATGCAGGTATGTTAGGTAAAATATTTGGAGGACATAAAAGAATGGGAGGCTAGAAGAGGGAAGAATCAGGGTATTGTTTAGTATGACAAGACCACACAATCCAGGGCAAGATTATGGGACCTGGTCCCCCAGAAGTGCTACTGCATTATGGCCAGTACACTTGCCTCGTTACAGGTAGTTTCTTCTGGGTATAGGTCATGCAAAAGCTACACTAAGAACGATCAACAAGTGAATACCAATACCAAACCAAACGCACACTAACAGATAGCGAACCAGATCGTTAACGACCGCACGTTTGTTTTGCGGTATTTTATCAAGTAGACAACCGAAGCAAGCCCCCGCCGCTTCTCCTGTCGCCGTAATCCCTTATAGAGGATTGGTGAGTTCACTGGAACAGAGTATTGCAGGTTCCACCTGCATGCGGGCTCTTAGATTCTGGATGTGGCCCTTTTTGTTATGCACGTGGAAATCTAATCGCTCATATCACGCAGAACAGCATACTAAGTGGATTGAATTGGGACTACATTACTGTTATGCAAGAGCTCCTGCATAAGGTTGTGTGTAGGAATAAAACTCAACTTCGCTACCACGACCAGAAAGCAACTCATACGCCAAATCGAAGCTTTGCTGAATCGACCTTAGCAACATAGTTACCTTTTTATCATCTTTTCTCTAGGTATTCAATGTCAGAAACATGTTTCTCAAGGGTACAGGTAAACCACTCAACAATGTCTGTAATAAAACGTGGATGGTGCCCAGGCAACGATCTGTTTCCAAGTCAGCTCCAATAAGTCGTCAAGAATCTCGCAAGGAAATGCCTTTACCAAACTGCTTAACAGAACCTTCATCTCGGAACACTACAATCAGATGTCCATTTCGAAAGGAAACCACAGGCTATTCGCATTTTAACTCTCTGGTAGACGAGCTCAAGGCAACTAAGCTAGCACAAGAATCCCACCAGACTCTGGAGTCGTTAAATAAAGTAGGCACGGCGGTGGATAATTTGGATCAGACGACCGAACAGAAAAGTTTGCAATACGAAAATATGTTTAAGAGTGTTCTTGACATGTACGGGAAATATACACGTGATACAAGATCACACGTTTACGTCAAAATAGGCACGTAAATCAAACTCACCAGTCTGGAGAACAGACAACCCTCAAATTTCGTGATGACTTAAGGCGGTGTTACACTTCGCAATGTTTCTTCCAACTTGTCTCGCAATTCTCTGATTCTGAAGACGAAGACACTGGAGACGAAGCTTGAAGGTATATTTTTATTTTGCTGATTAAACAAAACATTGCGGGAGAAATTGCAAGAGAGGTGTTATACTGTGCAATGTATCAAAAATCTGTTGCGGCGTTGCCGTAATCATTGCGAAAAGTAGAACTTGATTCTACTGTGTGCAATGCTTGCCGTAACAAAAATGTTGTGGGACTTGGTGATTGCAAGGTATGATACACCATGCAATTTTTCGTGCAACTTGCATTGCAAGAAAATTGCGAGACAAGAAGCACAGGAAAATGCACAGTGTAACACTGCCTTTGACCTTTGACCTTTAGCCTTTGACCTTTAGCCTTTGACCTTTAGCCTTTGACCTTTAGCCTTTGACCTTTAGCCTTTGACCTTTAGCCTTTGA
>JBAHVQ010000309.1:167436-187733 GCA_036872915.1 Nanipora kamurai | reverse complement strand
ATTATTATTATTATTATTATTATTATTATTATTATTATTATTATTATTATTATTATTATTATTATTATTATTATAGACATAAATGTATGGTTTGAAAGATATAAGGCCAGTGGTAAAGAAACTCAACTTTCAGGTCTTCTTTTCTGGTCTTATTTATTGATGTTTTTTTGCATAAAATTAATTTTTTTACACACCAAGACTTGCTCCAAGACAAGCTTTGTTTTTTTGGGCTTTTTTTTTTAATAAGGAGTCTCCACATTTCCACTTTCTATGTATACAACTTTAGTTTGTGTATAAGCTGCCAATGCTTCATGGCCATTCTCTCTTCCAATCCCAGACATCTTGTATCCACCAACTGGAAACTCAGGATGGAAAATGTTGTAATTATTTATCCAGCATACTCCAGTACTGAGTTTTGCAGCACATCTGTGAGCACGAGCAAGGTCTCTGTTAAACAAATTTATAGTGTGTAAATTAATATTCTATATTTTGGTCATAGATTCCAGCAATATGAGTTATGTCTCACCACATAACCATGCCCATTATATATTTTTTGTCAATTATACCAGCCAAAGTGTAATTCATTCAACTGACACTTCATACATCTATCTGCGGTTCAGCTGATGCCACTAACCACACAATATTTTTGCAAAGCATGGGTGACAAGTCTGAAAATATTATTTTTTAAATTAATCATTCCCAAATGTAGTGTCAGTTCAGGCCAACAATTATCTTGAATTAAACAGTTGTGAGCAAAATTGGTCAAATTACACATTTGGCATGAGACCACATAAAGCTGACAGTAAAAGATTCTTCATTAAACATGATACAACTCAATAATGCATATTAAAATTCAAAGGAGATATGACTGTAACTATTATGTCTGAACAGTGTACATGTCTGTTAACATTGTCAGTTCATGTTGACTGCCCATCTGATGCCTTTTTTACAGTTAAACTGAATTATTTTTACCTATTCTATTCATGAGAAACTTGACCACAGTCTTTCAAAGATGATGTACTGTATGTAGAGCATGTCTTGGAAGTAATTAGAAAGTTCATGTTAGTTCTGTATCTTTTGGGTTAGCTTGTGTCTGTATATCCTTATATAGAAGTGCCATGTATTTTGTAAAATTTCTAGCTTCAAATCTTCACTCAGTTTTGGCAGTCAACCAGCTCCAAGTACTGTATGGTACTTACTAATTGCATCAAGGCCTTGGGCATGAGGGGTTCTTCTAGGTAAATAACTTGTAATTAATATTGTACCTGGTAAAAACTCCACTTGCCAACCCATAAAGGGTATTGTTAGCTCTCCTGATGACTTCTTCTTCTGTTACAAATGTCAAGATAGCCATCACTGGTCCAAATATTTCCTCTTTCACAGCTTTCATATCATCATGGCAATTTGTAAGTACACAAGGGGACAGATAGTACCCTCCTGAGATCTTGGGATCTGCCATCTGCAAATATTCTCCTCCACAAAGAACTTCAGCACCCTATGAAAACATTCATACCAAACATTTGAACCCTTAATGGCTGAATCTTTTTCCCAGAATGCTGGTTGGAGGTTAATATGTTTGGGTTACTTTATTTACAACTTTTAGTCAATCTGTTCACAAGTCACTCAAAAACATACCTCTTTTTCTGCTGATTTAACATATTCCAAAACCTCTCTCATATGACTGTCTGATATCAAAGGCCCCATTTGGATGTTGTGGTCTGATGGATCACCAACTTTTATATTCCTTGTTCTCTCTACAATATTGTTGGTAAAGTCGTCTTTGATACTTTCATGAACAAATACTCTTGTGCCATTAGTGCAAGACTAGGAGAAATTAAGCCCATAGTTACAACTAGAAACAATGTGAACTCTCAGATGCAGAGAAACCACATTCCTGCCACAGAACTGGTGTTACTTCTTTAATGAGATAGATAACCAGCAACTATTTATTGATTATGGAATAATATGCTAATGTGTCACAACCATTTTATTGCATCCAAGTCTTATGTGTATACTGTAATTCAGAGTTAAAAATCAGTGCTTTATGGTAGTACAGAATGTCGTCAGCCTCAGCCCTCCAATGCTGTTTGGCCTCATATGTCAAAATAATCAACAATCCTTAGCACAGAGCTTCTGACTTATACTACCTGTCCTGAGAGCTCAAAGTTGCCATTCAGTGCAGCATTCACTGCGTTATCCATGTCACAGTCTGGAAAGATGATCAAAGGAGATTTGCCTCCCAGCTCCAAGGTAACCTGCTTGATTCCTGAAACACAGTTTTCTAAAATCTGAAAAAAATCATGGAGTCCCTCTTACCAATTGGCAACTTATAATAGGTTTTACAATCAGTGGCATTCACCACAGTGACCATCTGTGGAACAGAAATGCCTAGATAGCATTGTTGTAGAATCACTGGTTTTAAAATCATACAGTACATTCATAGTGTGTCCTGGCCAGCAAAGGATTAAGGATATTCTTTTTAATCAACAGTGCATAAATACATAAACTTCAGATATCATATCAGCAAAAAAACCTGGCTTTCAGTTTATTTGTATATAATTGAAGATCTACATGTACAGTATTATTCTCAGTGGTCAAAAATGAGGGTGATAAACATTGTCACCTATCATGATAGCGATACGCGCTCAGGTACAACTAGGGGTTCTGGTGGCACAGATGTAGTGCTCAAATCTTTTACCTCTGTGATTAGGCTTTGACTCTTGGCCAGGTTAGTTTTAAACCCAGTAAGGCCAAGAGCACACTAACCAGAAAGTATTTTACTCCAGAAAAACTGATGTGTCAAGTGAAGGCCCTTTTCACTCCAACAAAGGGCCTTTGCTCAAAATCTGAGTTGTTCTAGATGTATGTTCTGGCAGTTTCCCAGCCCTGATATGGCTACACTACATCATGTGGTCCTCACCAATAGTCCTACAAACTTTATTCTAAACCCCCAATAAACAAAGCCAAATGAGTTTACCTTAATGCTTATCACATGGCAAACTTTACAGATACTTACCTTTTGTCCTGTTTCAGTTCCTCCAGTGAAGGAAACCTTTGAAATATCTTCATGTTTGCACAAGAGAGAGCCAGTGGCTGCTTGACCTTGCACAACATTCAATGTTCCTGGTGGGGCACCAGCCTCATGCAAAATTTCTGCTAGTATGGGGGTGGTGATGGGAGCTAATGGAGAGGGTTTGTACACCATGGTATTGCCACCAGCCAAGCCTGGAGCTGCTTTCCAAGTGGCTCCAAGGAAAGGAAAGTTCCATGATCCTATTGCTAAAAATATAGAGGATGATTTTAACCCATTAATGGGCAAGGGTACATTTTTTCATTTTACTCCAGCTTATGCCTGACAATTTTACTTATCAAAGGAATGAGCCCTGGCCATCAAAAGGTAAAAAACTATCTCCTTAACATATCAAATGACATAGGCACACATTAGAATTTTACTCTAGTTAATGCCAACAAATTTACTTTTGCAAGGGATGAGCTCTTTCAGTCAAAGGGTAAACAATCCATTATAGTTTCTCTGCTCTTCATGGCCTTGAACATGGGGGAAAGCAATTTAATTTTATTTTGATCAGACACAATAACTCTAATTCCCCAAATAGCATACAACAATCATTTATATAAAATATTTTTTATATAAACATAATATTACATTATTTAAAATATGTTACATAACCCTTTCCTACCAGGATACCTCTCCTTGAAAGTAAAATTGCCTGGCATTAACTAAAACTGAAATAATGGAAGACTGGCCCCACTAGAAAAGATCTGTGGACAGCAGGATGCCTCCCCTGACAGGTGAAATTGAGTGGTGACCCAGACAACACAATTAGGAGACTAATTCTGTTGAGAAAGAGTTAATGTGTATACAACATTTCTGTTCTGTTTTAGTTTCTGTTTTTGCTTTTATTTTGTGTTTAACTTAACAGAATCCTACTGAAAAACAAATAGTATTGATTGTTAATGCAATAGAACAAAGATATAATTATTAACTCTTTCCTTACCATGGGGGACTTTTAGTATTTTACTCTGGCTAATGCCAAAAGATTTTATAATTAATGTATAAGCACAGTACAATAATCATTACATCACTGCAGATACACATATATTTCCACAAAACAATAATAAATTTTGACAATAATGCAAACAGCAAATTTTGGTGTTAATACAGTAACATCTCAAGAGTACCTACATTTAGGTTAAGTTCAGTTGTAATTGAAATAAGATGAATTAAAATGTATTTTTAACACTGACCTCCTACAACCCCATAGGGCTCTTTTGTCACATATGCAAATGATCCATTTTGTAATTTGATGTGCTGATCAACAGAAGTTGCAGCCAGACTAGCATAATAATCCAGTGTATCGGCACCTAAGGCAACATCAGCTTGAGTTTCACGAATTGTCCTTCCTAGAATTAATCATGAGGCAGTGGTCAACAATGTCCCACTTTACCCTTTAACACCTCCATGGACCAGTTTGGGGATAAATGGTATAAAATCAGAACATTCAAAACAATGAATAATTATCTTGATATTACAATAATAAGATGATTATTAAGTCTAAATAAAACAGTTTTTCCTGGGACACTCCAGGGGTCTACTCCATCCACACTTTCACTAGCTGACACCCAGCCAGCTGCCAGTGCGGCACTCACCAGTGTCGATACATTCCCACTTTGCTATTTCATTTTCTCTCTTCCTCACAATGGCTGCTGCCTCACTAAGCACCGACGCACGCTCACTTCCACACCATGCCGACCATTTTTCGAAAGCGTCGCCTGCCGTCTTGACGGCCTCATCTACTTCATCTTCTTTAGAGCATTGAATATTTCCCAGAAGCTGCCCAGTCGCTGGTTCTCTCACCTCGATATTCTCGGAACATTTTGGACGCGTTCGTCGCCCATAAATATAGTTTAAAGCCGGCAATGTCTGGCGGTGAAAGCTCTTTATTGAGAAATGACGTCTTATTATTTGAAAACCACGATATGCGCTAACAAAACGCTTGCAACTTTGCGCATAGTGAGCAAAGACCCTCATCTTACGATGGAAGGAACAATATCCATGCCGTATTGTACAAAAAGCCATCAATGTTCTCAGGGTCCCGCCTTCGCTTTACGATATCTTTATAGGAGAACTGTGATTTTGGATATTCTGATTAAGGAAAATTATCGCGTAAATAATCTAATGCAAATTTGAACCACTGATAATTACCGATGGTTCAAAATTGGACCCTAAATTTGTTGAAAAAAACTGATATTATTGTTCATCTCGTTCAAAACAATCCCCTGACAAACGTTCGTAACCTCAATTGTCCCGTCGCCGATCAGTGGCCCTTGAAAGCGCAAATATTACTCCACCATGTGGAGACAGATAGAATTCATTGACTGATTTGTTTACAGAAATTGTCGATTTAGGCTCTTGGCAGCAGGGAGAGTACAATGGATTAACATTTCTGAGGGGATCTGGAGTGAACCCCGAAAGATTAAGTTTTAGTAACGAGATCCAACCGCTAGGCAACCAACTTAGAATACTCTAAAAAGTATGATACCAAGTAGTTGGCATCTGAGTACCTCTTTATAACGTTCTTACCAATTTGCCTGTACTTGACTAAGCTGGCAAAGTTTTAACGGTCAGGTGGACTTCAAGATGTCCGGAAATCCTTACGAAACCTTAGTGGAACGCCTTAAACGCGGCGGTATTAAAATGGTGGCGGTAGATTTCGACATGACCCTTGTATCAGTGCATACTGGAGGTGCATGGGTGTTCACGGCTCGGCCTTTGGCCAGTAGAGTTCGGCCTGGTTTTCCCGAGTTTCTTTCTGAAGTGTTGAGAAACGGTTTGAATGTTGCTGTTGTTACGTTTTCTCCTCAAGTGGAGCTGATTAGGGATATCTTAAAGATAATTTTGTCACCAGAAGAGGCGGATAAGATCTGCATTCGTGGCGACACCGCAGATTGGAAACCTTCGCCGAGCTGTAGAAAGGAAGGTGAGTGTCTCTTTCTGTTACGTACTTTCTGTTCCACTTGATCTGGCCACTTTTCTACCCATCAAATTCGCCAGCTTCCGCCAATTGAAGCGTTTTAGTAACCAGCACAAGTCATATAGTTCTTACTCGACTACATTGTTAGCCGCTTTTTAGGATACAGTATCGTTTAAATGTAATGTTTCACTATTATTTGTGTACTTAATTACAAGCTTTCACTTGACTCATTACGTCAACAGGCATTTATGATATATGACCTAGTAAAGTGTGGAGAAATTAAAGATATTTTGGTGTAGCTTTTGTGTTTCATTTTTTTTTTGGATAACATGTGCAGTAGCAGTAACTAGAATTTCAGAAGTTAGCCTTTACATGACCTATAACCAGCGACAAAACACAAGCTGAGTAAAAGATTAATGGGGGTTTGATAAGAAGGAGCGGCAATAATATTGAGAACAACTAGCCAACGGTGTAAACAGCATCAACACAAGTTAGAACAGCTCCAACAGTAGCAGCATTGACCTTAACTCTTTCCCTATGATGGTGTCAAAACCCAATTTTCTAGCTAGGGCTAAATGAAAGGGTGCATGCTTTGCCCTTTCATTTTCAAGAGCACCCTTTCATTTTGCTGAACACCCTGTAATTTTTGATTTTCATCCAATTGTTTTTCTCATTATATTCTATCATCAGTAAACACACTTCTGTGGTCTTGCATTGCATGAGCGAATCAAATCTCTTTTTTATGTAACATTTTGCACTGATGTTAAGGCAGGTTGTTAAGTGATTGTGTCAAAAATGGTATTGCCATCCAAACTGTTATGAAATACTTACAATAACTACTGGTGAAAGGTGTTCTTTATAGGATGGCAACTCCACAGCAACTGCCATAAATGACAGTGCACATGCTGCAGTATATATACAACTGTACACTTCAACTACACAATTAGGGCTACAAACTATTATGACAACCACAAACTACATAGTACAAAAGGTCCTGTAGCACTGCTGGTACATCTAGATCACTGTCAGTGATGAAGTCACTTTCGGTCTGAAACACATCAGATATTTACATGTGGTACTTTAATGAATATTTAAATTTTCTGCCTTATTTTTTAAGCTACATGGTTACAAGCTACAACACTGAACTCTGTTAGAAAAAATTTAATCTCATTTATTGCATCAACCTATAGTTTGCTGAGGGTTCTCCCTTTAACAACAAATAGCATCAGGCATTAGACAGCGTAAAATGATAAGTTGTGTTTTGGACAGTCTTGAGAATCAGTGGGTTCTTCTTAACCCATTGATATGAGAAGGCAGATAGGTATGTTAATCCATTGTTTACTGAGGGCTCTCCCTTTGAAGAGTAAAGTCATCTTGCTTTACTGCAATCAATTGGTTAAGCTGTTAAAAGTGATTTATTTGTTGTAATCCAACAACCATGTTTACACAAAGTGGAATCCATATTAATTGAAAGTAATTTTTTGGGTAATTCCCAGCTGGAGGAGGCAGAGTTTCATTTTACGAAATCTTTTTGGCACCAGCTGAGTGGGCCACCAGGACAAGAAGTTTGAGAACTACTGTTGTATTTTAATCTCCAAATGAAACTGAGCAAAACATACCAGTAACTGAATTTCAATAACATGTCATTCAAAAACTGCTTTATTTCTCAGATCAGTGATCTTATTTCTTTCCCAGGTAAATTGTCTCACATTGAGTCTGCTGCAAAGTTTTTTTACAAGACAAACAAGATAAAAATCAAGCAAAAGGAAGTTTGGCTACTCGATGATGATGATAACAATATTCGGGTTGCCAGGAAGAACTCAATACGAACGCTGAAGATTCAAGATGACAGTTCATTGCAAGGTTTAACTGAACAAAAAAATATTGATGAAATTTTTAAGAAATAATGCTTGGGGGACATTTACTTGCATTTTGATGAAAAAAATTTCATTGGAAGATTTTTTTATTTATTGTCCAATATGTAATTTTGCTACAAATTGGACCTTGTCAAAAGACTGGTTTAATAATGTAGTCACATCTTATTACTGCAGCGGTTAATATCTTGTCATATAAGGAATGGTGGACTACTTTTCATGTCTGTAATAACTGAGACAGTCACTCATAGGTTTACAGCCTACCAGTTATGAGATAGGACTTGGGATAGTTCTTTTAAAACTGTACATGTGCATGTTATAAAAATATTTGTACTACGTATATTATCACATGTAGGCATATATTCCTACATATAACAGTCATTTAAACATACACATCTGTTGCTGACTGAATAACTTGTCGACAAAGAGGACATTCGGAACACTTCATGTGATTCAAGCACTCCTTACACAAACAGAAATGTTTACATGGCAACAAAAGTATGTTTTTATTGTTATCTGCACAAATGCCACAAAGCCTGTTATCCTTTTCTGTTTCTAGTTCCAGCTTTAGTCTCTTGTTTTCTGATTTTAACTCTGATATCTCTGTTTCTAATATCATATTCAATTTATCTGCCTCTCCTAATTTCAATGTCAGTTCTTCTCTAAGGGATTTCGATTTCTCTTCATTTCTCTGGATTACCACATTCAGTTTATCAACTTCATCTGCTTTCAACTTCAGTTTCTCGACTCGGGATTGTAGTTTCAAATTAGCAGCTCTTACTGATGAGTTAAATTTATCCTTCTCTTGTAATTCCAGTTTCAATTTTCGTTGAATTCCTGCCCTGTCAGTCTTCTCTTTTAAAAGTTCCCAAACCCACAAAAGCAACAGAATACAACCAAACGCAGTCAGTAGAAATACCACGAGTCCAGTGATCCCAAAAGGGAAGTAGTATTCTACGTATGTTAGGAACTTAACGGTTACTGATATGAAAAAGCTGAGTATAAGTAGGATACAATGAAGTAGGGCAGGTGGCAGCCAAATGAAAAACGATGGGATACTTTTAAGAAATGTGTAGACAAAGTAAACAACTTGGTGAAACCATTCCCGTACTTCTATGATCACTAGATCTAGAGTTGATGCCGGCCAACGGAAAAAGGATCCGAAGTCGAAGACCAAGTAAACAACTGTTATCACTATCACGATAAAAATCTCAATGACGTTGGGTATTTTCTCGAACCTTAGACGGTTCCTTGATATCCTTTTATACCGCGATATCTTTCTGTACCACAATATCTCTCTCATTTCTTCCCTCTTAGTCTTTTCAACGGATCTGTGTGCTTGACGCTTTGACAAATGATGTCTTTGTGGTTGGCGTAACATATTTAATTTATTTTCGATACAGGAATACGGAAGATTCAAACAAGCATGTAATTCGTTACCAGTCTCAAATTTGACATTTCGGAGATTGCAGTTGAACCGCATTTCCCGCGATCAATGCGGTCTGCGTCCGCAGGCTAGTTAAACTTCTAATATGTTCCCAAGGATTCCGAGAATTTCCCAACACAGCCTAGGTACGGTGGGTATTTCAATACTGCATCCTTTCCAGCTCTTCAACATCCTGATCAACAGTTTATATGAGGCACAACTGTCACGGTCACGTGCAAGTCATGCCAGAACATGACCAGGGGCTCAGGGCCCAAAACTCTTAATCATGATTAATTCAGCAGTCGGGAGATTAAAACGTAGTTAAATTCTCATACACTGATCCTGATTGGTTAGAACTAAACACTAATCATACAACCGGCCGCAAACGGTCAGTATTAAGATCCTGATCCAGACACAAGCTGCACAATGTTGATTTTGATATGTTTATTTCCCATCTAGATTCTGAAGTAATTCAAAAACGTCTCGGAAACAAGATTGGTACATAGCTGAATACTTTGATTGAAAACATAAAATAAATACAATGATTTTAAAGCATTTTTATTAATAAGTTTGTTAAAGGGTGTGAACAACAAAAAAACGAGTTACAAGTTTTTATCTTTCTGTGTACCCAACTAGGTTACGAATGTATTCCATGTAGTTAAAACAAATCTAGCGCACTACAACATCACTAATTTCGTGACATATTTGTGGAAGGTGATCGTCCAGGTTAGTGTAGTCTTGAGAAAGACTTGATGGAAGTGACTGACGTTTCGACGGCCTTAGCGGCAGTCGTCTTCAGAGTAAACAAAAAAAACTTTTTTTGACTCTGAAGATGACTGCCGCTAAGGCCGTCGAAACGTCAGTCACTTCCACCGACAGTCTTTCTCACACTAACCTTGACGATCAGCTTCCACAAACATGTCATGATTCACCCAGGTTCAAACTATTTACTTGATCACTAATTTCAGCAAACAAAAATCAGTTATCCGCCATCTTGCTTTAATATGTAGCCTAATTGACTTGAAGATTGGTAATGAAACTTCTATTCTGGTAGCTAAATTTCGGAAGAATGGCTTGTAATATGTTATCAACCCAAACAAAAATGGAACACTTTTTTCCACATTGGAGTTTTCGACTTACATACGCAAAAAATTGACTTACTAAAACTTTTCTTTACTCAGCTTGTGACGTCATGAATATCAGCAGGGTGAGGCTATTCTGCACACACTGACTCTGATCCAAATCCAAACCCTGATCCCGATCCTAACCTTAATCCTAATCCTAATTCCAGCCCTAGATCAATCTTAGCTCAAACGCTTCGTATCAAATTTTAGATGCAACTACATCAACTGAACGCAGAATAGCCTTCCCCGATATCAGCAGTTCATCCAAGATGGCGGCCGTCAATTCAGTTTACTAACATGTTAATTTAATAGTTTGAGCCTGGGAAAATCGTGACATGTTTGTGGAAGTTGAGCGTCCAGTTTAGTGTAGTCTTGAGAAAGACTGTCGGTAGAAGTGACTGACATTTCGACGGCTTTAGCGGCGATCGTCTTCAGAGTCAAGAGAAGAGTAAATGTCAGGTTCGCCTATATTTGTATCTGGTTCGTGCGAACAATCAATAGACTTAACACTTCGACAAACTGATCATTAACGCCCACACAACCACTGCTTTTCGCAAACAACCACCCACCTCTATGACTCATGCGACCGCCCACTTATGACGCACGAACCAGATACAAATATAGGCAAACCTGACATTTACTTTTCTCTTGACTCTGAAGATGACCGCCGCTAAGGCTGTCGAAACGTCAGTCACTTCCACCAACAGTCTTTCTCAAGACTACACTAACCTAGACGATCAACTTCCACTAACATTTTAAGAGCAGTAGAGTTTTATCTCAATCTCTAGAAAAAAAGTGACCAGTGACATCGTATTTTGAGTTGAAAAAGTTGCGTTTTGCAACTTTTCAGTTTTATTGTCCATGCCCTTTAAAGAGATTATCAGGTCACAGGCAAAATCCATTAGAAATCATTTTTGGTTTTCAAACCTACCAGCGACGCATTCTGGACGTGAATGCCTTAATTTAGATAAACTGGTCAGCGTGCTAAGTTGTTTAAACTTGTGATCAGATTGTGCATGGTTTGCATCGTCAGTTTATAACGTACACTTATCGTGCTGTATATATTACGACATAAAACGATTATTCAAGCTTATCCAATTCATTGATAATTCATCAAGGAAAAACAAAAGAAAATAAATATTTAATCAATATTGTAAATATGGATACAGCATCGTCCTAATTTACAGGTACCTTCTCCTTCGAATTTCTTGGCTCAAATACTTCGCATCCATAAAATAGTTCGTAAATATACACATTCAGATGCATTCATTCACGTTCGAATTGTATGGGGATTTACTACGGCTCGACATACAGTTCGACCGCTCATATTGTAAATAGTACGTATACGTCAGTTACTGACTGAATCGTTTCTCGACGGAGTGGACATTTGGACCATTTCTCGCAACTGAAGCATTTTGTGCACAGACAGAAATGTTTACATGTTAATAGTATGTTCTTGTTGTTATATTTACAAATATTGCATTACATCTTATCCTTTTCACTTTCTGGTTCCTTCTTTAGTCGCTGGGCTTTTTTATTTCAACCCTGTTGTCCGCGTTTTAAATATTGTATTCGATTCATCTACCTCTTTTGATCTCAACTTCAGTTCTTCTCTGAGGGATTTTAATTTCAACTTGTTTTGTTTTTTTGCTTTAGCTCTGATATTTGTTTTATTAGATTTGTATTCAGTTCATCTGCCTATTGTAATTTAAACGTCAGTTCTCTCAATGATGTCAACTTCAGTTTGCATTTCTGATTTCAAGTCTGATAACTCATCACGTTTTCATTATCATATTCAATTTATTTGCGTCTTTAATTTCAATGCCAACTCTTCTCTTTGTGATTTCAATTTCAGCTTGTATCTTGATTTCAGCTCTGGTATTTCATAGATTCTTGGTGCAAAAGGTTTCTAGGTGAGTTAATCTTACAGGGAAAATTACACCTCCATGTACTACATCAGTAGTCTTTTATTAGTTATAAAGGGAAAGAATCCTTACTTGAGATGTTATACTCTTCTTGTACAAGGTAAACCCAACCATTGGAAATTTAAAAAAAAATAGTTAATTTACAATTATGTTGGCAAAAATGTATCTAGTAATCGTTTTCTGATTACTTCGATATATATTTTTAAATAAATTGAAAGTATTTTCTATAATTATTCTCTCTAATGAACGTTTTTGCGGCAGGACTTGTATTACTATGCGTGGCAGATGCTTTCACAATCTAATTCTCCAAAACAATTGAAATTCCCATTCTTGCTTTAGCTAAATCAATTACAATTTTGCATAGGTAGATTGGATAAGTAGAACCTCCCTTACCCAAATCATCTTCCTTCACCATTGCAAATGGATATGAGAATTCCTAATCTACTGCCAATGCTATTGGTATAAGCTGACATGTCCACAACGTACTGGCATATTCTTGATTTTACGCAGAGAAATCACTCAATCTCTTCTCCTTATCTTAGTCCAAAATACATCGCTCACTTGCTTCAAGTGGCCAGACATGAAACATGTCTGCTATGTCAGAGTTTCCTTATCATGTTAAAAAACAAAAAACATAGATTTAAAGAAACCATGCTCAAAGGACTGCTGTACGTCATAACCACTTTTATCTTT
Source organism: Nanipora kamurai (assembly GCA_036872915.1). Lineage (NCBI taxonomy): Eukaryota > Metazoa > Cnidaria > Anthozoa > Scleralcyonacea > Helioporidae > Nanipora > Nanipora kamurai. Next base: position 174,698 of record JBAHVQ010000309.1, on the reverse strand, counting down.
AAACAGTTAATAAAGTAAAATAAAGTTAACAAATAGTTAATAAAGGAGAAGAGTGTATGAATGACCAGAAAAAATAACAGGACAAATCAGTCCAACGCAACATCAACTGCTACCCTCACAATGATTGTATAAAGGTACTCCAGACCTATTGCAATCACAGGATTAGGTCTGTTACAGCACCGAGCAATCGAACATGCAACCCACCATCACAGCCTTTACACATAGGCCTCTACGGTAGACTGAACACCCTGACGACATATTGGACATTTTTTCCATTTTTTACGAGCCAAGCATCCTTTACACAGGCACATATGTCTGCATGTTAACAATAGTATTGTTTTGATTTCATCTTGACAGATCCCACATAATCTTTTGTCTCTTTCTTTTTCCAAATCCAACTTTAATTTTTGTTTTTTCTCCACTTCCTGCTCGACTTTCTTAGTTTCTAAATCCAACTTTAATTTCATATCTTGTAATTCCAATTGAAGTTTTTGTTGAATTTGTAGACTACTTAAGTTTGCCTTCGAAAGTCGTAGAACCCAACGAAGAAACAATACACACTCTACTGCGATAGTAGTAATGACTACAAGTCCCATTCCAAGAATTCCTCCCGGAAAAGAATCACTCACGAGTTTCATGATCTCGTGTATTGTCCCTGCAAACCAATCACCCAAGTATCTCATCCGGTTAACAAGGAATACCCAAAATGCATTTGATTTGCTAAACGCGTAGTCGAAAGTGTCAATAATGAAATAAATAGGCATCGTAGTTACGTATATTACGACATTTTTTAGCGATATTACCTCGTCAGAAGCTTCGAGGCCGGCTAAAATGCCAAAGACGTCCATCGTGAAATTACAAATATAGTTCGACAACAAAGCAGTGTTCTCTAAGAGTTCATTTTCGTAAGATCCCAACAGCTTTAATACCCCAAGTAGTCCAACAATGGCTAAAACGTAAATACGAACGACTTTATTCGCTAATACACTTGAGATCGCCCACCATACAAAACTCATATAAGGAACCAGCATCAACATCTCTACTAAATCTCGAAGTTCATTCGATAGGTACGCCCACAAAAATGCCAGTAACAGAAGAGTTCCCGGCAAGACCTGCTGAACTATACTGTTTTTCGCCATCTTGTAACCAATCTCGCCAACTCCTTGCGTCACAAAATTGATCTCCAAAATTGTCGTGACGTCAGACGTATGTTGGCAAAAACGTTTGTTGTCCCGTACGAATCGAAGATTCCTCGTACAAATAAAATGGTTTGAAATGAAGATTTTGTTTAGAACCTTGACCTATTCAGTTGGAGAAAAGTGCGGGGTTTTCGGACGGTAAAACCATCGCAAAGTCACGATTGATATTTGATGCTTTATCACTCGCAAACAGGTGCTGCGCGGTTCCGTAAAAAGGGAACTAAAATAGCATGTTCCCTTAAGGCAGTGTACACTATGCAATTTTTCGTACAACTTGTCTCGCAATTTTGTTGCGATGCAAGTTGCACGAGAACTTGCGTGGTGTAACATACCCTGCAATTATCAAGTCTCGCAACACTTTTGTTGCAGCAAGCATTGCACGAAGTAGAATCCAGTTCTACTTTTCGCAACGATTACGACAACGCCGCAACAGATTTTTGAAGCATTGTACAGTGTAACATCTCTCTTGCAACTTGTTTCGCAACGTTTTGTTTGATCAGCCAATGAAAATACGCCTTCAAGCTTCGTCTCTATTGTCTTCGTCTCCGGGTCAGAGAACTGCGAGACAAGTTGCAAGAAACATTCCAAAGTGTAACACCGCCTTCATGTGTGTTCTTGTAACAAAAGTTTCAAAATTTACCAATACTCAGACCTTGCGCCAGGAAAAATTACGTCACCGCGTAGTTTTTGTTCACCAATTTGTGATCGCTACTTTCACAAGTCATTAAAAAACCATACATTTATATCCATACGAATCCCAGAATGGATGAAACCAATGCCGGTACTTAAATTTCAACCGTTGAATTTGAATTTCGATCTTTGACTCAAGAAACCACTGTCATGATGCTCGGTTGTTCAAAACTCCTCTTTCAGTGAGATACTGGAAAATCTCGATTAGCTGACAATATTTGGCGAGATCAAGAAGCAATTTAGCGAGTTCGTCCGTTAGATAGCCCAGTCCAGGGTCTCGGTTGGTCTGTCATTTGATCCGTTTTATCCCGTCAAAACAATCCTTAACCGTCACTATTAGAATATCCATAAAAACCACCTATTGATCATACTAAGTTTGAACTTCGTAGAAATGTCCAAACTGACGAACCAGCTATGATTAAATGGTAACCGGTCGTTTCGCCAATTTTCAGCTTGCCAACGTATCGGGTCGATTCGCCAACTAATGTTCAATGATAACATAGCATTTGTATAAAAAACCACTTTGACCCATCAGTTAGCATCGTTTCAGTAACATAGCCAGTGTAAGTTATAGAAACAAGATGACTTTTATTTTAGACTAATAATTATTGAATCTTTATCATCATAGTTAATACAATCTTCAGACGACTTTTAATTAATGGAACTTTTCTGCCCAACGCAAACAAGGCTAATGATCCCCTAGTTATAACGTGCACGGCTCCTGAGCTTAAAATGCTAAGTCAATAAACATTTTGTTCATTCCTTCACTGATATAGTTCACGAAAAAAAATCGCCAATAACCGGCATTATTTAATTACCGATTATTCAAATACTGTACAGCACACTATATGTCGACATTTTTTTCTTTTGTATTCAAACAAAAAATTGTATTCCTGTAGAAATGAGGAATAGGAATCAGCTAGCTCGACCTGTCAACCAGATGGAAAAACTTGTTGAGTGAAACCACGTTGGCAAATCAACTCAAGACCTTGGTGAACTGACGGTTTGCGAAACGACTCATTTCTGTACAATTGTATACAAGTAATAATGCTTTAACTAACACAAATCTTTTCTTTTCTAGGGATCTGTCATTGCTATTAAAAAAATTACCCTGTCAAGAAGAGACTTGATTAAATTTAGAATATTTTACACTTTAAAATTTAAACGTCTTTAGAAAGTCTCCATATTTAACCAAATAAATAGAAATTGTGTTCTTATAACATTAATTTCACATGAAAAGCTGAGCAATACTGTAAATTTTACACAAAGACTGTCATTGTTGACTGAATACCCTGCCTGCAAAGAGGACACTTGGCCAATTGAATGTGGCCATGCCTGATTTCCTGCAAACATTGCTGGCATATGCAAACATGTCTGCAAGGCAATAGTAGTACATTCTTGATTTTATCCTGGCAAATCACACACAACCTCTTGTCTCTCTCCCTTTCTAATTCATACTTTAATTTCCGCTGTCCTTTTGAATTTTCTATACCAGTAGACATCTCTGGCTCACGATATTCCTCCTCTTCTGTAAGTTCGTCAACTGGTAATTCTTCATCTTCCATGTCTACATCATCCAAGGCAATATCTGCTTGCACAACACCAAATATTCTTCTCAAAATAATCAAAGCTGATCTGAAGTGGGAGATAACACTTTCTCTCCAAAGAAATAGCACTGATAACACAAAAGCTATTACACATGCTTCATAAATGCTACTTGGAACATCTATCTTTGCAAATGTAAGAGTTTTCGACAACAGTGTTTGTGTGATCTGGGTCACATTGTGAACAGCTGACCACATCACACCTCTTGACAACTCATCTAGGTAACATGCTTGGTTTACAAACACTTCCCAGAAATTGTACAGTAAATAGACAGTCCTAGAAACAATGGTTACCATTAAATGAATTGGCCATATAACAACATAAATAAGATAATGCATTACCATGGCAACAGTCTCAAATGCTGTTGTGCTAATCATCAGCATGTTGATCAAGAACCTGGTACCAAGTCCTGTGACAACATCAACAATGTACTTGGACAGGAACATAATCCCATCAGCAATTACACCAACAGTGATGACAATGGATTCTAAAAAGAATTTCATAGCTGCAAGAAGCATATTAGCTATTGATGAAATGTCTGGCACAGAAAACCCAAAACATCCTTTGAAATTATCAGCAACTAATGAAATGAGGAAGTTAACTTTCCCCCAAGCCATCCTGAATAAACTCCAAGTTTGATCATAAGTTATCAACAGTAAACTTTGAACTCCTTCCAATGCCATGGATCCAGATTCGTAAACATGTTCGGTCTCGTTGGCCAGACTGATCTTAACTAGGGTAATCGCATAGCGGAAGTTTTCTTTCAAAGAAGCAGCTGCGTTAAAAAAGCACGACACCACCGTATAGTTGACTTCAAGTAGAAATTTAATTCCAAAGCCAAACGCCTCCAGTAGCTTCACAACATGGAATACAACACCGAAGATACAGGAGGCAAGTTCAGTACAAGAAGTCACTGCTTCGCTGATAATCCAAAGTACTACATTAAGAGAGGCATCCACCATCCATACTAGCACCAGAATTATTTCAGATAGGATCTGGAAAATCGAGCATAATGTTGGTGCGTTCTCCTCAAATCTCTTCAAAGTTGAAAGTGTTTCTGGCTTGTTGACACGATATGTGGTTTTTCCAGGCTGGGATAAATATGGCTCGACCCTAGCCCACACTGTTACACACAGACTAAATATAAACAGCAGCACGGAAAGTTGCTTGGTTGATCCATGCATGGCCTATTTATTCTTCATTCTTTGTTGCAGCACAACTTCAGAAGACAACATCTAGCAAAACAATTTCACATAACTCTTAATACCTGAACACATCGACGATTTGTGCGTCACCCTGGTATGGCTTTTTTTACGCAAAAACTCGCGAGACTTTTGAAAAGAAATAAGTTAATTGGCAGATCGTTCACCACGCGAGGGAAACAAATGAAATAAATGCCGTTCGAAACAATATCATTCTTTGAAAAATCAGAGATCGTTGCTTGGTGCAGTTTTAAATTTACATGGATCTGATTTTATCAGGTGGAAGGGGAGGACAGATACAAACTGAGGTGAACCGAAATCCTTTAATGCGACTAAATTATATTAACGGCATTTAAACCAATTTCACCGTAGTCTTATATATCTTCGATTTAGTTTAAAATTTCATAAATATATTTTAATGTGTAAAATTAATTTCAGTGATTAATTTCTTAGTTTCTTATCCTCACCTCCCCACACGAATTTTAGACTTTGCCTTGAATGTGCTGGTATTGCTCGTCAGCGGTTGTCGAACTGTTACGACTGTTTAGCGGATTGAAACGTCAGATTGATTTATGCGAGGAGACAAATGCAAATGGCAGCAAACTTTATATTTTTCAGCCGGTTGTGTCAGATATATAGCTAGGCTGGGCAGTATCTGACAGAAAAAAATGGCTGAACTTGTCATTGCTCGCGTTTCTCTTCAAATAGCCTGGGGTTTACTCTCAAATAAATTGGTAAAAAGCTTGAAGCAAGGCAGCCAATCAGACGAAGTTCTTCGTAAGCTTCTCTTAGATAAATTCCAAAAGCTACACGAGGAACTGAACTCTTTAAGGAGAAAAGAGCTGGTTGCAGCTGTATCGTTCATGGAGAATGGCTACGAACTATTCCTAAAAGATACAGTCGAGGCGAAGAAAGAGTTTAGCAAGGCCCGCGATGCAGCTCAAATGGCTTTTGGCGTCGTTTCAGAGACGACAGACAGGTTGTTAGCAACCAAGATAATGCTTGCTTCAGCTATGCACGAATTTGACGACAAAATCGACACTTCTGTGTCGTTGTGCTTGAAGTATGTGTCTCGATTGAACGGCCTTCCGGAGATCGCTGACGCTTGTGCAGTTTACTTACGGAAAGGACTGGGTAGTCGATTTAGGTCAATCACTGGTTCTGGAAATAGACTGGAAGTTTTGAAGACACTTTCAGAGATAAACAGGAACGTCTGGGAGTATGTAAAGCGCAAAGATGTCACGTTTGCTGAAGGAAAATGGCCATCTGTGAAATATAATGATACGCGTTTCAATCCAGTCAGTGATCTTATCCCAGTTCGCGAATGCCAAGAAGTTGTGAAAGATTTCTTTGATCATGAAATACCCGTTGCTATGATAGTGACAGGAAAGAGACTTTTTGTCGCTTGTTCACGAACAAACAGCTCCAGTGACTGTAAAAATGACATAAAGGTTGTCGACTTAGAGTCGTCTGACGTTCAAAGCTTGTCGGGACATTCTGCTGTAGTCTTAACGTTTGCTGAAGCTCAGGGAAAGGTCTTTTCTGGTTCTTACGATCGGTCAATTTTGGCTTGGGATGCGTGCTCACTAAGTCTTATCCAGAAGGTCGGGGAACATGAGGGTGCTGTGAGAAGTATGGTTGCCAGTAAAAGTATTTTAATTTCTGGAGGGACAGATAAGGTTATTAGGGCATGGGATGTACAGTCCCTCACTGCTGTGACAGTACTTCATGGTCATGAATTTCCAATTTCCCTTCTAGCATTGAAACGTCACTTATTCTCCTATGCCCCGGGAGAAGCCATTAGAATTTGGAATGTGAGCACGTGGAATTTGATTAGTGTAATTCCTGATCCTGGAAATGTTTCTTTAATGTATTGTTCGCTGGGATCTAAATTGTTCATGCATTGTGGAATGGATGTTAGAGTTTGGAATCTGGGAATGTTGGGGGAGGAAAGCACGTTGAAAGATGTTGGTAAGGTTTCGTTGAAGATACCAGGGATGAACATCATTGGTGTTATGGGTGAAAATATTCGTCACTACGACCTTTCTACTTCTAAATGCCTGTACAACCAGTCTTTAAGGTGCAATAATAATCTGGAAATTTCTGTGTTGTATTTTAATTATGAATTGGGATTGTTATTTCTTGGTGGAAAGGTTAAACAAGATGGAGGTGGAATTGTGTTATGCATGTAGAAAAAATATCACATTGTTCTGAAATAATCTCGAATCTTCCTATAATAGTGCAACCAGTCAATGGTTAGCAATTCGAATGAGGCAATCTGTGATTTTTCAACAACTATTTCGTAAATCAGGCTTCATTTCATTACGGAATTTCTTGATCTATAACATGGTGTGGAATTTTTTAATGCATACAAAATAATATATAATGTATTGTTTTTATGATGCTTTATTTTATCAGTTTTTGAACATTGTAGTGCAGTATTGTCCTCATACTTGTTATCCTACTGATTCGCCTCGTTAAAGTGTCTGTGAGGCAAAAATTTAGTTTGTCTTATTTGAAAGAAGTCTTGAAATTGTTCTTGATCATCTTCTCCACATTTTCCATA
>JBAHVQ010000309.1:152747-167336 GCA_036872915.1 Nanipora kamurai | reverse complement strand
CAATATTACTTTCAGTTGCAAATTGAATGTTGCACTTCTTTACACTTTAGTGTCACACCGAGGCTATTCAGCGTAACAGGAAAACAAGTTCAAACTTGACGAAATTCAGTAACACATGCATGTTAACAATGCAGCAGCCATCTTGACAACATGAGCCCACGATAGTATGGATTCGTTGTATTTCTGCTTACATGATTTTTTCCATTTTGTGACCATCAAAAACCAAACACGAAAAACTGAACCCCATTCCTGAACCCCATTCCTGTTGGCACTCTGTGCCAACAGCGACTAAATTCTGACATTTCCAGAGAAGGTCCTTCTTGCGCACTCGAAACTTCAGAATTTTTCTACACAAATTTGGCAGTCTACCAACCTTTTAACTTTCTACGCAGTTTTATATTCTGTCTACGCAGCATCCTATATTTTTACGTCATTTCTATTTTTATTTTTTACGTCATCCTATATTTCTTATATACATTTTTTTACGTCTGACTACACTACTCGAAAGGGAGCACCAAGAAGTTATGAGCCACTTTTTAAAGGCACAAGGCATTCAGTGGTCGACTGCTTGACCATTTAGTTATGCTGTGTCGGGCACACAGTACATTTTTGAAATTTCAAACTTTGTTATTCTTTAAAATTTTAGTTCTAAAGTACGTCTTTTCTGTTCCTTCGACAGCCTGACTGACTTTTTTAACTTTTGAAGGAAGCACTATCCGACTTTTCTTGGTTTCTGAAATTATTTGTGGGGGGACGTGTAGCACCGTCCCATCGCTAACATCCCTGTCCCTATATATTGCAGGACTAACGGGAAAACCTATTACAGAAGTCACTGATTACCACTTAGCACTCCTCTCTAAACCGTCTGATCTTAGCACATCCCTGCTTCAACTTCAGTTGCCTTCGTTGGGTTATTCTAATGAAACTAAATGTTTATTTCACCAGGCTTAGAATAACGATTAAAATTTTTTATTGATTCGAATCCTAAGTCAAACTCTAACCATGCAGACCACTAAACCTAACTCTTACATTGACGTCAACAATACCTTTAACCTTGTATCCGTATTTAACAGAAAATTTCCACTCTCAGAGTTCGCGAAAGTCATTCGAAAGTAAGCAAAGGCCCCAAAAAAAACCGTTTCCGGAAGTTCAAAGTGCCGTGTGACGTCACCTGGCTAACGTGGCGTTCTGTGGAGACAGTTACCATTTGTCTGACCACAGCAAAATATAAAGCTGTGTACCGTGACAGTAAGCTCAATTTCACTGGGAAAAATGGCACGATTAGGGAATAATTCTCCCTACCAAGACTACATCAACAAAGCGGAAGATTTTGCTGATCAAATCCTGCGTCATTCGAAGCATGTATTGCCACATGTTGCTCGATTTTGTCTTGTCTCGACATTCTTCGAAGATGGAGTCCGCATGTGGTTCCAGTGGGATGAACAACGTGATTATTTTAGCCAAACGTGGAACTGTGCTGCATTTTTCGGAGTTCTTTTCGTACTGTTTAATCTACTCGGTCAACTTGGTGGGGTTGCAATGGTTTTGGCGAGACAAAAGGTGGAAATAGCTGTTGGTATTCTTGGGACAGTAATTGTCGTTCAGGTAAGGCCCCATATTCCGTCCACTTGAGTTTAGGGGACCAACTATTGATCATTGACCTACGATGGCAATGGAACCTCTGTTTTTGAAAAACTGTTACAAAGTTAAAATTTGCTCGGACTGTTGCTTTTGGAATAGTATGACAAAGAGCGTTCAGTGCATCTTTTGAAGTTCTTTTCACTGTTGGAATAAATTCTTTTCATTAATATCAACTGGTTCTTTCTTTGGCTGTATCGAAGGTGTTAATAACAGGTTAATTAGAATAATTTTCCTTTCGTTGCAGACCTTTGCCTATAGTATTTTATGGGATATAAGATTCCTCATGAGGTAAGGATTCAAATACGTTATAAACTGACAATAAATGCACTTAGAGTATATAATGAACTACGAAAAAAAATTTTTCCCTGACTTTTGGCCAGTGCGTTTGATTTCTAGTAAAGTATAAGTAATCATAGTGGGAGGTACTTAAAGTTTTACTAATGGGTTATTATATAAGTGTATAATGGATGATGATTGGTCATTGATAATGGCATTTCCCCTTCCATAATTGGATGAAAGAAAGGACAGAGTGCAAAACACAACATACATGAATTGAGTACACTTGGAAATTGCACATGCTCCTCAAGCTTGTAAACTCAGAAAACATTTCTGAACCCCTGATGGGAATCAAACCTGTAACCTTCTGATCACCATCTACATACACCAAGCTACCACATGCCACACAACTTGGCCAATATAGTTGAGTATACTTGTAGTTTTCCTGAGAATGAATCTTACTTACTATTATCTTAATAGTTGTAGGTTACCAAGTATTAACAGACATATAGAACTTGCCCTTGGGGTGGGGGAACTGTTAAATGTGCTATGTCAGGGACACATACACCCTCTAAAACGTATTCGCCATACAATTCTGACTTTTTCAGAGAATAGACTTGAGACAAGTAGGGGATAGGGCAGTCAACTCTCACACCCCTTTGGATAGGTGTGAATGTCTCAAAGTTTACAAATATTTTATTACCAATAGAAAGCAGATTGTTTGTACTGAATAATGGAGATCTGTAAATATTAGAGACAGGGATAAACTGCAAGGTGGTCAATGGGTGTGGTTACATTTTGAAGATAATCATTTTCTTTAAAACAACGTGCAAATTGCACATTGCATGCTGTTGATTCAACCCCTAGTTAATTCTAATTTCAAGTTTGGTCCAGTCATCCGCAAGTGTTTCCTATAAATCTATGGGAACACAGATCCTTTTTTACAATTGTTCTTTCTAAAATGTGTTTGAACTGAGCACAACATAGAGATAGTGTGTATACTGTATATTTTACAAAAGAATAAATTACAAGAATTACATGCATTTCAGGTATTTGCTGAGTTTTTGAGGCATGTCTTTCTCACTTAGCTGGAATTTTATACGTACTGGTAATTGCAATATATTGTTCTGTATGTTTCTAGAAATATGGCCTTATCAGGTGGTCTTCTGCTGCTTTTGGCTGAAAGTCAATCAGAAAAGAAGAGTCTATTTGCTGGGGTTCCTAGTGTTGGTGGAAATACCCCAAAAACCTATCTTCAACTGAGTGGACGAATCTTGCTGGTGTTTATGTATTTGACCCTAATCCATTTTGATCCCACATTCATTAATATCTTGGAAACTGTAGTGGGATCTGTTTTGATGGTCTTTGTCACTATTGGATTTAAGACGAAGCTGTCGGCTCTGGTCTTGTTGTTGTGGTTGGGACTGCTTAATGTCTATGTAAATGCTTTCTGGATGGTGCCCAGTGACCGACCTTTGAGGGATTTCTTAAAGTATGACTTCTTCCAGACCATGTCAGTGATTGGTGGATTACTTCTTGTGGTTGCCCTTGGTCCTGGTGGTGTTAGTGTTGATGATTACAAGAAAAAATGGTAGTTTGGAGGAATGGGATGACAATTAAGTTACAAGGCAACAAAACCTCTATTCTTGTCATGCCAGATTGCTAGTAATTCGTATTTGTAATACCTTTGCAACATTTGTGCTTTTGGATGATTGTTGTTTTATGATAACATTCCATTTATAATTATATACAGTATTACATAGGCAAATGAGAAGAGCAGCTGTGAACCCTTGCTCTGCCATGGCCTTATATGTTAATGCCAGTCCTATCATTTAATTGTTCCTTGTGGTTTATATTGTCTTCTCAAATTAAAAAATCCCCAGATATCCAGCCATTGACTCAGCATCATTTCTCACATGGTGAACCATGTTTCCAAAGTATTAGTGATTTTGACCTCAAGAAAGAAATTCTTATATTGAAGTCTAAGGAAAACACTGTTTTGAGTTATTAGATGGTGGATTTTCTAGAAATATATAGATTGCCCAGTATTGCTTCTATTAACTTTTAGTTAACCCTTTTGAATACAAAGATTAATCATTAAACTTTCCATTCATGTCCACTTTTATTCTAAAAAAAAATTAAGTTGAAAGCAGGAAATGTAACTTAATTTGTCAAGCTTATTTTAATATTCTGAATTGTTCTTTGGATTTTAAAATGAGACCATGGTAAAAATATCTACCCAGTTGTCTTTCCATTTGCTTTAGAAGTTTTCAAAATCTTATGTACATCTACCTCTCTGGCATAGTCAAACTGGGACTGGTATATTGAATAATTTCTCAAATGTGCCAGAGTGCTTGGTCATTTATCCGTTGCTGTAATCCTATTGACCAGTGTTGTAATGACATGTCGTTTTCGGGAAGATGCAACTTGACTTGAGTCAATTGACAATAAGTACAGTTCACAATTACTGTAAGGAACTTACCCCCCTAAATTTTGAAAATTAAATTTGTAATTTCTACTAAGATTTTTTGTCAGGGTTCATGTCTTTAGTGTATACTGGTAGTTAACTTTTCTGAGAGTTTATGCAATAGCAAACTGAATTGTGCTGTGAAAGAGTATTAAAAAAGGATTCTGATTTAAGAAAGATGTAGCTTGGTTAGAATTAAATGATGGGGAGTATCATTCAAGCCTTTTCTGTATTTTTTTTACTTTATTCTTTTTGTTCAAATAAAAATATTTATGGTAAAGGTTTTATGTAATACAGTTGTTCAATAAAATGGATTGTGAACTACATAGTAAGAGGCAATAACTAAACAATTGAATTAATAGTGTCTCAAAAACTTTTTTTAAAAAACACATTACATGTAATCTGCAGTTTGAAGGCAACCAAGGCTGTGAAATGCTGAATTTCTTGCAGTAAGTTGCACAGAAACAAGGAAGCAAATTTGAAAATGTTAGTCATGGGGTGTGTAGACATGTACGTACACATGTAAAGTGTACTTACATCCACCTGTGCTTGCAGACACTTGGGCAATGTTTTTAATTGGCAAAGATGTAATATTCTCAAGATCTGTCTGTGTGTGAATCAAGGTTTGGCATCTACAGTTGTAACAAATGCTGTTGAGGCTATTGATAATAAATTTGGAAGCCAGTTAAAACTAAAATTTGGAGACTGTTCTCTTAAGCTAAATTGCCCCATTCCTTTCAACAATAGAATACCCAGTTCAGGGAACACCTTTTTTTTTTCTAGAATTGTTGAGAAATACCGTAAAGCAAATTTTTCGGATTGTTTTTCAGTAGGAAATTCTGAGATTTTGGAAAATAATTGTACATTTTGACTGGATTTTGATTGGCTAATTATTAATGATTTGAAGAACACATCCGGTATTTCGAAGACCTTATATCGCGTATGCCCGGTTACCAGGGCAACGTTCATAATGCCAGTTTTGAAGTTGGACGTCAAAATGGTGGACATGTAACTATCGTGCTTTAAAGATTAAAGTAGATTTTAAGGAGTATTACCTTCGATCAAAGAAAGCTTGATGGACGATTTGTTGTGAAAATTATTTGTTTTTCTTAAAAATAAAAATGAGTGCTGATGTGGCGGAAAATTTGACCGAGCAGTCGGGCATTCTCATAGGAGGTCCTCCGCTCAGTTCGTCTCCAAAAACGTCACCTCCTGGAACAAATGCGAGAACAAAATCTGGAAAAAATACCGGTGTTCCTTGTGCTTTGGCTTACCTTGAGGGATCAAATGGATCACCTCCAACAACGAAGAAAATATTACCAGCCATTAGATCAAAACATGAAGGTCGCAGTGCAGTGAACGATAGTCCGGTGAAAGGAACCTTGCTAAAAGACTTCATTCCGCTTGATATTTTGAACAGTTTAACTCAAGTACCGTTACCACCGTCAAGGGAACAGCTAGGACCTCCTACGAATTTCAAGAAGAGTTCATCTGTTGAAGTAAGTACACAGCAAAGCAGCAGGACTTCAGACTCCTGGTCAAATTACAATCGCTTTGGTGTACAGTATAGTCAGTAATCAAGTCTCCTCATGTCAGTCTGTCAGGCTGTTGCCCGTTTATATTAATGTCTGTAAATTTAACAGAATCCGTTTTACTCAAACCTTTTCTATCTAAAGTTGATGTGTGTAAAGCAGAGTACATGTAAAAAGACAACCTAGGGCGATGGTTAAACTCTTGCCTGAGAGGAAATTCGGGGATCAATTGGATGCAAATTATTTTAAAAAGGGGAGTGCTCATACAATTTATCATATCATCTACCACCTATGGGTGTGAGAATAACTAAGAAGAGTATAAAAGTGTATAGTTGTCTGTCAAGTTGTTGGCAAAATGGTAGACTGTATCCCATACCATTTAAAAGAGGTTAGGTGTTGTGGTCTGGTAGGGAAAGTGGCAAAGCTCAATCATATTGTCTAAATTCTCAATACAGGAAGAAAGGTTCCAGATTTGGGGGGCTGAACAAGAGGATCCAGCATGACACCTCCCTGGAAACTTCAGCTTGAAACTCTAAACTGTCATATAATTTTTAGTGGGAAGTAATCACAACTACTTATTTGGTGACAGCATTTTAACTCATTTTACTGTAGCTAATGCAAGACAATTTCACTTGTCAGAGGGATAAGCCCAGCCAAGTCAAGCCAAGTCAAATTTATTCACACCTTCTAGTATAAAAATTAACAATACAGATATTGTAACAAATAAATCAAAGAACTGTTAGATATGGAAAAATACAAAAACATTCACATAAGTGTGCAGAGATCAAAAATAGCTAAGCTTTCAAGTTGGTCTCTGCCATATGTAAAAGATATTTTTCATGACCAATTACATGAAAAATACTTTTTGAATGAATTTAAGATGAAAAATGCAACAGATGACCTGTCTGTTAAAGGGTTGATTTCAGGTTTTTGATGTGTGGAGAATAGTCTGTCATCTTTCTTGGCTGAATCAGTAGCAAGTACACATATATACTTTGTACAAATTAGAAGTGTTTATATTTACATATTACTGACACTAATAAAGTCACTATTCATATTTTAAAATCATTACATATGGCAAAGATACACAAAAAACACTTTTTATCTCTCATCAGTTAAAGAAAAGTGATGTGAACTTTCGGAGGACCTATTTTTTCCTTATACCTCCTTCCTCATATAGAAATTGTTCACCAGAAAGGGGAGCTAAGATGGTAGGATAAAAGGGCTGTAGTCCCTCTATCACTCCCTGCACCACCCCTATGCCACTCCTGCCCAGTTCTGGAGACCCCTGACTGGGATAAACCCCTAAGAAGAGACTAATTTAGCATGTGGGAGGTGCACTTCACTCCAAAATCTCTCCAGAGGTTTTCTCATTTACAGTCTGTATCACCTTGTTTTTTAGTTCATGCTTTCATTTAACTGAATAATTGGATATGTTTAATTATTTCCATTTACTTTTTGAGGTATGATTTTCATGATCCATTTCATTTTATTTAAGAAACCTAAAATCCGTAAGCGACCAGCAAACGTGTGGAATTTTAACAAAGGCCGTGACAAATTAAAACATCTTGTTGAGAATCCGCCTTGTCTGTGTGGTGCTGGCAGGTAAATTCTTATTTTCCAATAACTTTAAACAGAAGACTGAGGAATTGCAGTAAACTAATTACTATATGCTTTGTTTAGAGATATTTCATTTCTTTATGATGCCTTGGTTGAGAAGAGATCTGACCAACCTAAAACTCCTGGCCAGGTGTTGTCATTATCACAGGAAAACAGTCAGGAATACAAGAAAAATGAGGACAAACCTGAACAAGTTGAAAGTACAGTGCCGGTAAGAAAATAATGGGGAGAGAGGTGGAGATGGAAGTGGCAGAATTAGGAATATGTTAGAATGAATTCTGAGATGATCGGTGGCAGTCAATGGCAATAACAGACTAGGATGATAAATACCATATCAACATGTAACAGAATGAGGATGTAGAAGAGGTTGAGATAGATAATGGTGATGTGGATTAAACAATGATGATCCACCATATATGGATAGCCTCAACTTTTTATTCTGTTGAATTCTTTTCAACTTCCCTCACCGTTCTGAGTTTGATGGTCGTCTTTTTTTTCATTTTTTTGTCATTCAAAAAATGTAGCTAGTAGAGATTATTTCTGTGAAATTAATTATGAATTTTATGTTGTTGCCCACTTATACCAACAGCCTAATGTCATTTCCTGACCAACCTATCGAGTTTTACCAACCAACCAAGCCTGTTTTACTGACCAGTCTTGTGTCTTATATCCACCCAGCGTTTACCGTCCAAATTTACTTATACGTGGACGCCGTGTAATTCGTTGCTTAAAGAAACTCGTTTGGTACGATCCCGTGAGATAATCAAAAAACGTTTCTGAGCAAACTTCGCCATAAATATGTAAACTGTTTAAATGTTAGAAATCTCAAGGAAAAACATCAATTTCCGTTAGGATTTACCAATGCATGATAAGTTTATACTATTATTCGCAATCACTACCGGAGTGGAATTTATGCGTAAAGGCCGCTTTCCACTGTCGCGTTTTTTATAAGTACGTACACGCACGGAAATGTTTAAATCCTTCTAAATTTTAGAAGATTAATAAATACCTTAACAAAAACACACTAAATCATACACAAAACCAAATGCTATAGATCTATTTATCCGATTATTTCAGTAGCATCATTTAAAAGGATTTCAACTTTTCCGTGCGTGTACGTACGTATAAAAAACACGACAGTGGAAAGCAGCCTTAATGCTACCTTAGCACATAAATTTGTGATCTAACCTTTCGTTGCTTTTGAAGACTAAGGTCACTGCTATAATTAATTATATTAATAATGACAATTATTATTAATCATCATGATTAATTATTACAATTTGGTGTTTGAGAGGAGACAAGGTATCTGAGATGGCGGGAAGAAGTGAAGAAATCCGAACAAAGAAAATGAAGTAGAGCTCATGTTAGAATACAGTATAGGATTGAATTTTTGAATAAGCAACCTTTCTCTAATGAGGTGATCGCAGGTGGAAGAAGAGGAAAAAAGTAAGAAAGGATGGTGAAATCATCCGGTGAGGCAGGACGGCCAGTATCTCACTTGTTCGTGTAATGCCTTTACCTCTCATTTTTTTAGCTGGACTTTGATTTTTATTCTTGGATTTCTGACTTTAGGATGGCTCTCTCATCCCTAGCACGCTCGTTCCCTCTGAGTACCACTTGGTTAAAAACCCCGGCGTACTTGGCCTGGAATTCTCTGATGATATCCACACAACTCATCTAAAAGAGCACGAGGAACACCTCACGATATTCCCTTCCATGAAACCCACTGGCCGTCAAGAAGTCTTGAAACTAAAACACGCTTTCGAAACGTTACTTTCGAGGGCGGGAATCAACGATGAAAGCAAGGAATTAACAGGTCCTACACAAATTCACAACTTACTGGAGATCGTACGCAAAGAACAAAATATTTATAACATTGTATTTAATGAACTTATAAGACAGTGCACCGTGGAGTGTACTGAAAGAGGCGAACTGCTGGCTAACCTCAGAAAGAAATACGCACAACTTCTTGACAGAGTGCCGAGACAAGTCATGAGGTAGGAGTACCTATTACATTAGTTTTCTCAATCACCCTTCCATCAACCAAACAACTTCTCAAACGACGTGTAGAAAACCAAAAAGGTTGGGAAACTGCCGGAACTTAAGTGTAGAAAATCTAACGTTGCGAGCGAAGGTCCTTCGTCAGCCTTCGCTTGAAACGTCTGGTTTTCTACACTTCAGTTTCGGCTGTTTTGCTAACCCTTTTTGATTTTCTACAAGTTGTTCGATACTGACATGTTTGTGGAAGTTGATCGTCCAGATTAGTGTAGTCTTGAACGAACTGTTTTATGGATACGCAGCATTTGAGCCAAGAAATTCGAAGGAAAAGATACCTGTAAATTAGGACGATGCTGTATCCAAAAATACAATATTGATTAAATATTTATTTTCTTTTGTTTCTGTTTATAAATTATTAATGAATTGGATAACTTTCATTACTGCATAGCTTACAAAATATTCTTGAACTTTTGTTTGATGTTATGTTTTATGTAAGACCTTTATTTTCAAACGTATTATTCCCCCCCCGCATTTTTTTGCTTGTCCCGGCAGGTTTTCAATTGCCTAGGCATCCTGTCTGACTGCTATCAAAATTTTGTATTCTGACTCGTATTTCCCAGAAATGCAAGCTGTTATTACCTATCTGAATTAGCCCAGAAATACAAGGCAGGATATAAAGTGCATTTAAATAACAATCTTTGTACTCTCCTCAAACGTCAAACTCAAAAAAGTGTTTCTGGGTCTAAATAATTTACTTTTTTTCACGACTTTTAGCCTTCATCAGGAGGTGTTAGCCCAACGAGCCTTGGATCGTCGACTTACAGAAGAGCTGGTAAGATTCAAGGCGTCTGTTTCGGTGCTGACCAACGAGCTGGCAGTTGTAAAGGCGCACGATCGCGAGGTGACGGAAAAAGCGATGCAGGTGCAACAAGAACTAAACGAAGCTTTGATGGAATCTGAGAAAAATGCCAATTTACTGGAGGAATATCACGAACTTTACGAACTCCAGAGGAAACGGCTGGAGACGTTTGTTAGGACTTTGACAGAAGAGAGGGACTTGTGGGGAAGTGCATCGTATATTTTGGCGCTAAAAGTGATTGACCATCATAAACTGAATATTGCTAAGAGGGTGCACTTGCACGAGAGGGCGTGGTCGAAACTGGCACGCCATTTTAGCCTGAGTGTGAGCCAGAAAGACAGTGAACAGGTAAAGAATTGAGAAAGGTTTACCGCAGGCTGCACATGCTTAGGTCGCGGTCTCACCTTGTGATTCAGGTTTTTGATTTTTGAAAGAAAACGAAAGTCAATGAACGTGATTAGATTCAGAAGTCAATCCAAAATGGAATGACTTGTCAAGGGATACTTAGGTCTTGGGGGATGCAGATAAATTGGAGAAATTTTAATGACGTTTACGAAGGATTGTGATGAGGCTTTGGAAAAATTAGGTTAGTACATTTTCAAACGCCAGCGGGATGGACTTGTTTTTATTATAAATTATACCATGGCATGTGAGAAATTAGTGATTAAATGTCCTTGAAAGCCAAGGAGGGTTTGGTGAATGCTCAAGAGCCACAGGCCCGCGAGACTATTACAAAGCCTCTCCAGGGTTGAGTGGATGTTTAATCACTTATTTCTCGACACTTCTTGGTATTCGTTCCTACTATAATACCATAGTATTAAAAGAAATCTATTTTACCGGTGGTTCATTCACTTGGGCCCATCGATCATTCTCAGTACCAAAACGTTACAGATAAATTCAAACGTCTTTAACTCGCATGACCCCCTTCAACGCGATCTATATCATTTAATCATTAGCAAGGAAATGTACATTTTCAGTTAGGAGACAGTCAACATTAAAACCTTCGTTGGGAAGACGTGGTTCTCTCCTAGCTCAGCTCAAAAAAAAACATTTAAATAGATGCTAATTGGAAAACCTTTCGTTCTGAAGTTGCAAGATGTGGTGACGAACTTTCAATCTTGGAAGGATTTGGGTGAAAAGTTTAATACCCATTTGACGAAGCGCGAATCCTGCTCAAAAGATGGTCTTCGGCAGGTGATTCATCAGTTGGAGAGGTGGCGACGAGAATTTGAAAGAGTTGTCAGGTACGTTGTAGTCACTCGTCAAACACACATTGCGAGGTGGGGTGAGGTGGGGTGGAGTGAGGTGAGTTGAGGTAAGGTGAGGTAAAGTAAAGTTCCTTTATTTATGCTGGATAACCCTATCTGCTAAACTACGCTGTTATCCCTAGAGTTTCAGTAAGGGCCATCCCTCATGGGTCCAGTGTTACTACAACAGGAAACCGGAGTACCCGGAGAAACCTGCGATGTTTGGTAGAGTCAAACTCGACAACATTCTTCTCACATGTGACCAAGGTGACTTTAATCAGAAAACTGCACGGAGCCAGAATCGAACCCTAGTCACAGAGGTGAGAGAACCGTGCACTACCACTGTGCCACCAACACTTCAAAGAGCGAAGAACGTTGCGGTGCACCCAATGAACAATGTTGCCATCAATGAAGTTTACCCATGATATTGTTCAACAATCAATGCTGTAACTACTTGTTCGCGAGGCTCTACGATGATATCAATATTAGTGAACCTGCTTGTTCTATAAATGTCGTTTTTTCCTGTTCCAGCTACCGTGATCGACCGTCGTTGCTTCGTCCATATCGATCATATAAAATTAGCGAGGGCATGGAGGGCCGAGGACTGGTAATAAATTGAACACCGCCATTTTGATTAATTTGGGGGGCAAATCGATTGTCTCCATCCCTGCAGGGCCAAGTAGAGTTTTCTCTACTTGTCCGGTATGATTCGTCACTCGGAGTAGCTTTAACATTATTAATCAAGAACGTCGTTGTTGGTTTTTTTATAGCCCAGACGAAGGACGCGTCCAACCTCCTGGGAAAGATTTCGTTGAAGATTTGTTGAGAGACATGAAAGGTTGGGAGGACTTGTGTAATAAAGAGGCGGAGAGATTTGTTGGCGGTAATTTACTGTCTTGTAATGAACAACTTTATCATATGTACAAAAGAGTGGAGAACTGGAATGATGTTGCTCTGAAGGTGAGGTAAATGGTCAGTTACCTAAAGGAAGCTCCATGTAGTTTTCAAATGTGCGCCCCCCATCATGTTTTCGTCTGTTAGATTACTCTTGAGAAAGTGCGAGCTATGAGTTATGACAGATACAAACACTAGTTTCCATCTACCAAAGTGACGTCATGTCATTTTTCAAATTCATTTCAATTTTAGGGTTGGGGTAAAGGTTAGGACTAAAGATTATGTTTATGGATCAGGTTTAGGGATTAGGTTTAGGGATTAAGTTTAGAGATTAAGGTTAGGGATTAGATTTAGGGGTTATGTTTAGAGATTAGGTTTAGGAATGGGGTTTAGAATTAGGGTTACGGTAAGGTTTAGAATAAGAGTAAGAATATGAAATAAAAAGTGGGGTCACCAGCATCAGACAGCTTAAGTGTAAAAGTAGGTGGCAGGGCGATTGCGGGCGCATCACTCAAAAACAAGACGGCGGATCGTGTATCGGTCGCGTTGGAAAACACGCATCAGATAGAAATTAAGCGACATCCGGAGGACATTTATATGGAAGTAAATTTTATTACGGAATGTGAAAACATTTAACGAGAAACCTGTCTGTTCATTAGTTTTTTGTATAAGGAAGATGACATTTTTATTTACATTGCTTTGCACAACTTTCACTGTTCATTCAGATTTCTTTAGCACATTAACTTTTCACCGAAAAGTAAGCGGCTCAAAATTGGAAGTAGCCGGTGTTTTAGCCTCTTGCCGGCACTTAATGAGAGCCCTGAGTTAGGATTTACAGCGTGTTTTTGCATATTATAAGGATATTACAAAATGGATGGGCTGTATTTCAGGACATTTCAAAATTGAATCTCACCTTGACCCTTTCCCGGCCAGAAGTCTTCTTTAACAAGTAAAATCGTCCGGCGTTAGCCAGATTAAAATTTTAAAAGTCTGATGCAAGCCGGGAATAGTTTGACATGCATAGTTGCAAAGTTTTAACGAAGGGTTACCTTTAGGTTTAGATGGTCATTTCTTCGCGCACGGTTGTTTCTGATCTTAGAGTTTCTCCAACATTAAAGTATATATCACCCCAAAATTTCTTTTCCTCCAAAAATTTCACACCTTTCTCAGAGAAATATTTTGTCAATTTTGTTCCATTTTCTCCAATCGCAGCATTTTATTGCCCGTCAAAGTCATGTTTTCATGACTCTCTCCCGCCGTTTTTCACCACCACCATTTTGGTGCACAACCACGCTTGTGAGGAGAATGGGTCCTACACCTACTTAGACGTCACAAACTAATCTACATGGCTATTTGCAAAGAATGGCCACCATGTAAATTAGTTTATGACGTCTAAGTAGGCATAGACCCATTCTACTTACAAGCTTGGTTGCGTATCAAAATGGTGGTGATATTTTCATGAATTTGACGGCCATAAAATTCCTGGGATTGGAGAAAATAGAACAAAATTGGCAAAATATTTCTCTGGGGAAGGTGTAAATTTTTTGGAGTAAAAAGAAATATTGGGGTGATATACATTTTTAATGGCCCATAATGATGGCATGTTTTCTGAGCAAGTAGTCTGGTAGATTGGCTTTGTTTCTTTCTTGGCCACCACAGGTGTTTAGACGACATCAACATAGTGGACAAAATGTTACTTATAACGCTCAAATGTCAAAGATAAACGAGGAAGTGGAAAGACTCCATCAGCAATTTCAAATTCGTGCTAGTGGAGAAAATGGTGTGGCGAAAGGATTTATAGATATGAGCAACCCAATGGAATCCTGGTAGGTCGGCGGCTCACATAACTGAGTTTTTCCTTGATTTGGTTCCATGGATTATTTATGATTCCTTTTTCCTTACTTTTTCTTTTTTCTTCATGTACTCAGTTATATTTTGGGAAAGGGCTCTGTAAGCTTGTAAACTAGCTGTTTATTTTTTGTCATTCTAGGTCATGCTGATAAAGCCGTTTTTTACTTCCATTTACCTCTTCCCTACCCTACCTTCCATTCCCTT
>JBAHVQ010000309.1:133559-150145 GCA_036872915.1 Nanipora kamurai | reverse complement strand
AAGGCGGGCGGAATGGAAGGACGGGCGGACGGACGAACCAACCGACCGGCGGTTGGATGGAACAACCTGCAGACGGTTTCATCAGCGGTGCTGGATGTGTCATGCAACAGCCAAATCATTTGATGTCATTCATTTTTTTATTTGTTGAACTTGTCTTTATTCCTTCCAGCAACATCTTCACCCGTTGCAAGGGAAGAGAAAGCCGAACATGAAGAGCCGGAGGTGACGGAGGAAGTTGAGCAGATTCAGGAAAGACCTTCGTCTTCTTGCGACCAAAACAAAATGCATGTATTGGCGGGCGACGATACCGTGAGAACACGTTTATTAAAAGATGGAGAGGGTCAAGAGGTATGTAGAGCATCGTGTAAATATTACAAACATCACTATCCCTCTACCTAATCAACTGATCCACCGACCTACCAACTTACCTAACTACTTAACGACCAACCCATCACCGTACCTAGCTACCCACCCACCTACCTAGGAGTATATGCGTATGTACTGTGAACATATAATTTTTCATGTCGAGCTTTTTGACTCCACTTTTTTACCAGAAGTTGCTTGGTTTTATAGATTGTAACCTTCCCAGAAGAACTACAAACTCCTGCTGGTAGGTTCGGTTAATTATACTAATTATGATTATGGCCAACTATGATAATAACTGTGGCATCTATGTAATTTTGGAAAAATCTACCTAAATAGAGTAACAAAGTAATGACATCAGAAATTGTAAATTTTCACTTCATTAACGTTTGAACATATTTCCCTATAAGTCATACTGTCTTGTTAACCAACTGATATTACAGATTGTCTTCATTTTCCATGTCAAACAAATTGAAATACAAGTTGAAGAACTGATTGAGATATGGAAAACTGTCGAAGGAATTTCTTTATTTCAAGATTTCTTTCGAATAAGAAAATCAACTTTTGTTTCGTATAAACTTTCAAACATCAGCTAGTGGCTTAAGCAGTAAGGGAAACTTGTCGATGCACGATTAAACTAAACGCACACGATACTTTTCGCTGATCTAACTTCAACTATTTGCACGAATTTCTAGGCACACCGCATTCCTTAGATGCTTTAGCAACTGTAGAGAAACTTCAAAACGATCTGGTGTAAGTAGAGTTAATTTCTTTTATCCAGTTGAATTCTGAATTAAAAGAAAATCCTTCGGAGGTACAGAAATTAGTGTCTAACTTCAGCTTCGTTTGGTTTTTGTCAACAGCGAAGCCGAGGAAAGAGCCCAGCGAGCTGAGGAGCGTGCATTGAATGCCGAGACTGAGCTCAAAGTCGTGATGGAAAAATTACGCGCCCTTGAACGCGCGTCCCGTCCAGCTAGTGCCCAGTCTACTGAGGCCTCTGCGAAGCCTTCTACGTCAGGGAAAGCAACTATGTCATCAGGTCCTTCTTCTCGAACTTCTTCACGGCAACCTTCTCGTGCGGGAACCTCGTCCAGTAAAAAGAAATAATGGACCCCACTACCAAACTGGAGACGAAATGTCCTCGGAGATTTCGACGGAAATTACACTGCGTCTAAATCAGTCATGAGATTGGAGGTGTATTGTATTAATTTCAGGAAATAAGAGCAGGGATTTGACGGAGAGAAAAAAGGAAGCTTCTACGAAAACGCGAAAAATGGCAAGAACGTTTGCTGCAACCAGACTCTTTTTTGTAAATTATTTCAAATAAAACAAAAAACTATTTATATTAAAAAACAGCCAACACCTGACAAAATAGCCCTCGCTTTCTTTTTGCAGACATGCTTGTGATCTGACGATAAGCGGACGTTCGTCAAGCTCGTAATCTCAGAAAAAAAGGATTTCTGCAGAAGAGAATCAAACCCGCAACCTTCTGATGACCGGTGAGACAGACACTCCAACCACTGAGCCATCAAGACTCATATGGTGAGCTAAGTTACTGGTTCGTCATATGTGCTGCCTAAGAGGAAGGCAGGATATAACGATGATGTATACTAACTTGTGCTCTCTTGATTTCTCCGGATATTTTGAAAATCGGCTGATGGAAAGTCGTTTTATTTCCTAGATTTCCTCTACGATTATAATAATGTTCTTTGCCATTATTTAGAGAAAATGGGAAAAAAATATCAGTTGTCCATCTAGATCAGACGACACTATAAGAAAGGATACTTTGGTCAGTCCCTAACTCCTTTTTTGATACAGGTTGATGACACTGTGTGATTTTCCGTTTTACTATCCAGTCTTGTTTTTTGCAATTTACTTCAGTACTAAACCGTTTATAAATGGGTCGTTTTTCTCCACGGTAAACGCCGCCTTGCCGGTGTAATTTGCAACTCCTCCAACTTCTACTAGCACCGCGGGAAATTCTCCGCACGAAGTTTCTTTTACTGGAGTCCCACTGAACTTTGAACCAATAATGCTTTCAAAAACACGTGTCTGATTTAACCCAATCTGACGTTTGTGGTATTGGACGGCAATACGGGCTGTCACTCCTGAGCCAGTTGGAGAACGATCCACCTTCAAACAAAATGAAAAAAGGTAAGATATCAGTTACTTTGCAACTATCTTTAACACCTACTTGACAACCTTTCTTCTCTTGGTTATCCATTTTTTGTTTGCTTGCTTATTCCTTTATTTTTATATATAGATATACATATGTTTGTTTATTTGTTCTTTTTCTTCCTTTCATATTTGTTGATAAACTAACTGACATTAACTAATGACCAACCAAGGTCGTGGATGCAGTATATGAATGAATGAATAAATTAATGTTCAATTAGTTCATTCATATACTACATCCACAACCTTCAGACTACTAGTGCAACACCACAGTTTCCCAGGAGTCTTTTTAGACCAACGTTGGGGCATGGCTATTCACCCTTCCCTCACAGCCAGATCTTGATCTTGGCTTAGCAAAGGCTGGTTCAGGAATTATTTAAGGTAGGGTTGTCAAATACTTACAATGCGGTCTGTGCCACCCAGACACTGGAAATTTGAGATGCTTTGAAATCTAGTGAGTCTTATGTTTTTCACATAACATATCAAATACATGATCATTAATGATACTTTCATGAGGAACCAGAGCAGACTACATCATGAAACATGTCAAAGTGTGCCTAAGGAACTGATGACTAATGTGTAGATTACTCCCACAATTGCCAACATGCAACACACACATCCACATACACCACAAACCACACATTTCTCAGAAATAACCCTTACACACATGATGTAACAAACGTGACACATAAATAGGCAGACTGTTCCTCTTCACTCAACTGCAGTTGACTGCTAACTCCTAAGCGCAGTCAAAATGCTAGTCAACATGATCATCACTATTCCTTGTGACCACCTAAATCAGGATGATCAACTTTCACCAAAAAATTAATTTTTTATTAGCACAATTTTGAACTGAATGTAGGTCATCTCACTATAATGTTGTAATGTTATATCAATAATTTCACATTGCTGACAAAATTTACAATAAGGAGAGATGTTTTTGAAAGAAAAATGCCTTGGAATCAGCTTTCCCACTGGTTTTGTGAAATTTGCCATGGACACCCCACTCAACCTACATCATTCCTACCTGTCCATCACCAAACAGACACATATTGCATGATGGCTCATCGTGGAATTCAGCATAAACATCCTTTCCATCTGTCACTATCGTACCATAAATGAATGCTAAATCATTATGCTGTGGGTGATGAACCTTCAACTGATCTCGACAGAGCTTTGTAATTTCTTTTGCAGCTGTCACAAGGTCACTGGTTGTAGCATTCCTGATCTCCAACCCTAACTCTTTGTCAGTAATGATAGCATAGAAAGTTCCACCAAATCCAATATCCAAAGTCACCTCACCAAATGACTTGGTTGATAATTTGAAGTTGACAGCAAATGCAAATGCTGGTACACTGACAAACTTCGCCTCGCCGGATTTGCCGTCACGGACATCAACCATTGCCTTGACTAAACCACATGGGCATTGGATAGAAACAGGAATGCTACCTGTAGTGGAAGGCTCTATTTTAACCAACCCCGAATCTACGGCATAGCGACCCAAAGCAATAACAGCATGACCACACATTACACTATATCCACCATTGTGCATGAAGAGTACGGCCAGATCTGCTTGTTTATCGTCTGGTGGGACTAACAACGCTCCGTACATTTCGTTATGACCACGCGGCTCTCGCATGAGCAGCTTGCGGATAAAATCAAGGTTCTCTGTTACATATCTTCGCTTCTCAAGAATGGAGTTGCCTTCGATGTCAGGATAACCAGACGTGATGATCCGAAGAGGTTCACCTCCTGTGTGCATTTCAACGGTGTTTATCTCAAGGGAGTCGAGATTTTCAGCTACAAGTTTCGAACGCCTGTTTTCTTGAACGTTGTCGTCCATGTTGGGATAGAGCAAGGACATGCAATGATACACAAGCTATCTTCTATTAATTCTTTGCTAGCAATAATTAACCTTTAGGAGGAAAAATGCTTATATATAAAAAAGAATTTCCATAAATCAACGCTTGGTAAACGCTTCAACCTTGTTGTACAAGATCAGGGAATGAGCCAAGTTGTAACAAATGCAAATTTCCATTCTAAATCCCGAAGACAAACAAGACACATGGTCACGCTCACCAGCGTAGTTGAGGGGGAGGGCATGGTGCTATGGTTCCCCCCTCGTGTACTCCCTTTTATTAAAAATTAACACACATGATATTTAATAGGAGAGATATTTTCTTTAGAATGGATCACAAAAACTAACCGGGGTCATTGTTCGAAAATAAGTCGGGTTTAGCTTTTTTCAAATCAACAGCTGTAAGGTACAGGTATGTTCATATTTTTGACTTCAGTTTGCTGAAAATGGCCGTCTAAAGCCTCTTGGCCAGAGAATTCCACCCAACACTTGGGAAATGGGCCACTCTTGCCTCCCACACTTGGGAAGCACTAAAAGGAAGGTTTCAATGTCATTCATTTTCTTTGTTTTTGGTGAAAATTCCTTTGCATAAAGGAGATTATGTTTCCATTACATTAGCATATAGTTCCTGATGGTCAAACAACTTGTGAAATGTTTACAAATGTAGAAAGACCTACACTGCAGTTGTGATGCCATATCAGTAAACAGCATAAACAATCAGCATGTATGTTAATCTCTGGAGCAATGTACACATTGGTCAGGTCAGTGTATGTGTCACAATGTATGTGTTCTTGCCCAAAAACTGCATATCATCCCAACTTACTATATTATACATATTGTAAATGTAGCATGTGGGAGGAATACAGGATTTTAACACATATAATGCTGACTTGAACCAATGAATAAAACAGAATTCAAAAACAGATTTAGTGGTTTGAAGGAACAAGAAGGATTGACAGCCAAGCTTAGTTACAGTGAAGTAATTAGGGCATTTATTCCTTGTGAAATTTGTTTCACTAAATCCATAATCTTTTCTTTATCATTCATTTTCAATCTATGTCTGCATCTTTGCAAGAACCTGTCAGGATGCCACCTGATGCGTTGTATTTTCATATAATGTAATTTCTCCTTATCTCCAGCCCATTCAGCCAGCTTATCTACAATATCTGCAGCACTGCCACCACATGGCCAAGGAATCTCCCGAAATGTTAGCTGTTCTGGACGAACATTCTCAAACACATCTCTGCACCTTTGTTCATACTTTTCCCTTTCTTCATTCAGCCTTGCAGTTTTACTTTTCAGTCGAATCCTTTCTATATACTCTTCATGTTCTCTTGCCAACTTTTCTGTCAATCTTTTATATGAGTTTTCGGCAATCCCTTTCTCTTTCGCTCGACCATTCAATCGAAAATCCTGGCTGTCTTTTCGAGTTCTTTTCGCATAGTACTCTCTTCTTATTCGATCTGCCCAGTCGGTATAAGATTCTCTTGTTTCCCCGAATGAGGGACTGTCCTCTTTGAAATAAAAATCCTGACAAGAATTTTCAAATGCTAGCTTCTCCAGCCATTCTCGTTCTTGTTCCTTGTCATTTTCTTCCTCTTCCATTTCGTGCTGTTCTTCAACCAACAGCTCCTGCTTCAAAGCATACCTCAATTTCGCCAGTAACTCTTCAGGAGTCTCTCCACGATAATTTTCCAAATGCATCACACGTTTCGATTTCTTTCTCAAAGGTAAAACTAGCTCAGCGAACGCGGATTTACTATTAAATTCCAACGTATACTCTAAAGCCGTGTGTAAGGGAGTGTTTCCACTCGTATCAGTGATACAGGGATTGGCTCCACAACGCATCAAACACCGAGCAATTCTACCTTCTCCAAGATAGCAGGCCAAGTGAAGAACTCCTCGACCATGTGAATCTCGGATTTTATTTAAGTCTATGCCGTGTTTACGAACGAAATTGCGTAGTCTTGATACTGAACCTTTCTTTATGTACCTTAGAACTTTCTCGTTCTTAGAACGCCCCATTTTCGACATGAATTTACTGAAGAAGAAAGATAGAAACACGCACGAAAACACTAACTCTCAAATTCGCCATCTTTGAACTCAGAGAAATTCCAAGTCAGCGGAGCTCATTCCCATGCATTACAGTCATGTACACTCGGATTTCCGTGGTTCACAAAACACGCTATTAGTTTTGTGAAAATTATCGAGAAGCTTAAAGTCGTCCCCATTTTTATAGTGTCGTAGGCAGTATATAAAACAACAGTATAAGATAAAATCTGGATGACAACTTATTCAAGAGGTGATCATTTTAAGGATACAATCAAACAGTTTGTCATCGGTTCCATCTTCGGCTAGTGGTCGTTTCTCACCGAGGAAAACCCGAATTATTAAAGATCCTCCCCGGAGAAGAAGCATATTTAGTGCTGTTGTGAAAGGTCAAAATAAAGTTTGATAACAAAGAAGACGTAGTTTAAGAGCTCTACTTTGGCCTTCGGGGGATTCGGAAAGACCCTTCTGATTCGAGGTAATCACTGACATTAGTTTATTTCAAGGTTAATCTTTACATTCATTTTCTTTCCGGTCCTTTCGTAACTGCTTTACTGTAGAATTGGAACTGAACTGTAGAAAAGATTTTGTAGTGCGACATGTGGTAATTAATAAGCTTTCTTTGATGTAATAACGATGATATTTTATGACAGAAAGTGATCAGAGTTTAAAAATGTGAAATTTAAGAGAACTTCGTTGAAGAAATCAGAAAGTACTTACTGAAAGCAATTATAATGCTTTCAAACTTAGGATTCCAGAAACTTCCCAAACTGAGAAACTAAGAATCATTGCTTACTGTCTGCAGTACAGCTTTTGCCCCTGGATTGGTGTTGATTGCGTTTTAAATAACTGAGGCCAGATGGAAATAATTCAGTTGGAGATTCACAAAAAAGTTGAGCTGAAAGAAAAAGAAAAAGAGGTTATATTCTTGGAAATTGGCTAGAGTATTGACTGTAGTTTTTTCTGTCAAATGAAATTATGTCTGTATTCATATTGTCTGCCCAGGCCAAACTTTATAATAACTGTAACTATTCAATTAAAATTTCTTTTTAACATAAATTAGACTGACAAATATGAATATTTTACTGACAAAATTTGCTTACTGCCAAGATAGTTGTGTTGTGCAAGTTGGCTATTTGCATGCAAAGGAATTTAACCCGAGAACACCTGTGGAATCAAAGAAGACTTTCAGTCACTTGGATAATGATGTCATAGAAAGAATGATAGTTGTCTGCTCTTTGAAGAAAATTATTTTAGTGTGTTAGAGTGAGGATGAAGAGGTTGTGGATACAAGAGAAAGCTCTCAGGGGACATAACATTTACTTTACATCTCTGTTTATCACAACAGACTGAACTTGTTGTCTGTTATCTTGATAGTCCAAAAAAGCTTCAACCTGTTTATATCTATTACTAAAACCGATCATCTGGAGCACAAGGTGAGAAAAACACATCATGATTTACTTGCAAAGCATTAACAAATCCGTTTGTGAATTCATGAAATATAATTGGCGAAGAACTCAAAACTGACAATTGAACCAATCATGTTTCACTGATCTCTCAGTATCAATTTCAAATCCATGAGCATTTAGATGGATTTGTTGATGTTTTGGGCATAAATCATGATGTGTTTTTCTAGTGCCATGCCACAGGTTATACGTTTTGGTAATATCTCTGCTGAAGAAAATTTGTATGCTTTTATCCAAGGTGTCATTCTAAATGACCATCTTGCGGGTTAGTTGCTTCTGAATCAGGTATCATATTTCACTAGCCAATTAAATGATGAGTGAAGCAGAGCAACAGAACAGAGGAGAACTTAAGACACAATTTAACATTTCAGAGAAAATTCCTTTATATTACATTTCCTATATTCAGCTCTTCTAGAAATATTTTACTTACTGTCAAATGTAATGTTCTGTTTGTATCCTTTATAGTTAAAATGGCAAATGTTTTGTGAAATTATTTTTCCATGGCCTCCTCACAACCTTGTTATTCAGACCTAAAAACTTCAATACCTTCTATTCTTCAATCAACTACACAAGCTTATACCAGCTTAGGAACTGGGATCCTTGCTCTGAAGGAGTTTCAGAAAGTACACGAATTGTTGGATAATGTCATTTGCAGTTTAAAGGAAGAACATGGAAAATATGATGATCTTGTTAAGGTGTGATAAAACTAAAGTCTCTCCGTTTCCTTGGTTTAAGTAGTAGAAATACCCTCACATTTCTTGATTGTTCATATTTACTCTATCCCATTTTTTTTGTATTATTCCTGTATTATTTCATTATTTGTATTTATTCTGTAGTGTTACTCTTTATTCTACCCTTCTTCCCTACTTCCCAGTTTCATTGAAAATCATGTTTTTTAAAAAGCCATCACATCCTTATTTTCTCCTCTTCTTCTCAACTCCAATTCTTGGTACAGTCCTCTGCCTTTTTCCCTTCCTCTTGTCCAATTCTTCTATCTGTCTTGCCTCACTTTTTCTTTCTTCCTCTTTGTATTCCTCACTTCCATACTTTTGTTTCCCTCCCTTTGATGCCTAACCCCTGATTTCCTTCCTTCCTCTCTTCCTCCTTTACATTACTTACATCCTACCTTTCTTCCTACATCCCCTCTTTACGTCCCTCCCTCCTTTCTTCCTAAATTCCTTCTTTCTTTCTTTCATTCATCCCTTCCTTCCCTCCCTCTCTCACTTCCATACTCTCCTCTTTCTTTCCTGCCTTCTTTCCTTCCCTCTTTCCTTTCCTTTTTTCTTCCCACCTTCCTTCCTTCCTTCCTTCATTACTTCCTTCCTCCCTTCCTTCCTTATATTCTTACTTCCTTCCTTTTTTTCCTTTCTTTCTTCATTTATTCCTTCCTTTTTTCCTTCCTTTCTTCCTTCCTTCTTTCTTTCCTTCCTTCCTTTCTTCATTTATTCCTTCCTTTGCCCCATCCTTCCTTGCTTCCTTCCTTTCTTCCTTCCTTTCTTCTTTCTTTCCTTTCCTTCCTTCTTTCCTTCCCTCTTTCCTTCCCTCTTTCCTTCCTTCTTTCTTTCCTTCCTTCCTTCCTTCTTTCCTTCCTTCTTTCTTTCCTTCCTTCTTTCTTTCCTTCTTTCCTTCCTTCTTCCCTTCCTTCTTTCCTTCCTTCCTTCCTTCCTTGCTTTCTTCCTTTCTTCAATTCACCCTTTATCCCTGCTACTTTTATTCCTTCCTACCCTAGTTTGGACTTCCTTCTTTGCTCTTTTCTTTTCCCCTTCCCTACCCTCCTCATCCATTAAGAGTGATACAATCTTAATGGCTGTCATATTCTTCCATAAAGTCTTAACAAGTCTTGCTGTACAGTACAAAAAATTAGACGTTGAGACAAAATGCCACTTAAGAACTGTAAAAGAGCAAGCCCACTTGAACAGTAAAGTCATACAAGAAGCAAAACAACAACTTTTGAAAAACAATGAGATTGCACCTTATGTTGGGGAGATTGAGGAAACTGCAAAATGTTCTCTTGAGAGCACGGAACACCTCCGTGAAAAATACGACGCAGTTATATACAGAGTGAAGGACTGCTGTAGCCAAGCTAAGGTGGGATATGAAAGGAATGAACACAAAGCCGATATTGCTGGAAAGGTGAGATTTTACCACACTTATCCCTTTAGAACACAGTATCAGTCATATCAAAACCCACTATCCTGTTGTATCATTAACGATGGAGTGTAAAATCTGCTGGAAGTGTAACAAGATAGGAACTGTAGTTGTTCTCAATTGTTTCAGCTCAGGAAAACTGAGTTTAACTTATTTTCGTGACAGAAAGAAATGTTTATGTCCGACCTAAATTGACCTTATTGCTTGATGTTCAAGTGGTAGCAATGATAAAGATCTAGTTACCAAACTGACCATGGTTGTCTTAATTTGTAGTTTTCAACGAACAAGTATTAGTGGTGTAGCGATTTTGGTGGCACACTGGTAGTGCATGTGTCTCCTACCTCTGTGACTAAGGTCCCTTGAGGGATGGCCCTTGCTTCATTTTTAGGGAGAACAGCTTAGTTGGCTAATGGTGTTATCCAGCATAAATAAAATCACTTTACTTTACTATCGAGACTGTAAGATCATACATTTGTGGCAGAATAAATGATCGATAATAATTGCCCATAATTTCATGATTATGATGATTTCTGCACTTTTTTCTTTGATCAGAATTAAAAATGAAAGTAAAGTTGTCTTGGTGATTGACCCGTTTACTTCCTATCTGAAACTATGTATTAAGCTAAGTTTAAGCCATAGTATTTATGCTATGGTCTGAAATCTATCCATCTTCCCTGCTTGTTGCTGAATTTTTGCCACAGTAATATTTTTAAGTTATAGCAACCGGTACTTTATGTTTCCAACTATAAATTAAGGTCTTAAATTGACCGTTACAGAAATTTTGAGTTTTGAATTTGCCTGTGAAAATAACCTTAATTCTACCACAAAATGAGGAGAAACTTTCTTGGCAAACGTACACTGTGAAAGTCCACTCAAGCGGGATTCGAAATCACATCATCGGGTTTCCGGACCGCTGCTCTACCCGTTGAACTATAAAGTAAACCCTTGAACCTTGAACCATATGCTTTCATGTAGAATCCAATTTAAGTGCACAAGAGATTCTCCCAGCAACTTAATGCTTAACGCTTGTCCGTGCGGAAGTGCAGTCCTTAGATTTTCTTGTAACTGAGATATTTCGACTTTATTACAAAGTCATCACCGTAGGCTATCAAGTACTACAATGCCAATCGCCATAGCAAAAATTCCGTCAATAGTAACCCCAAGCAAATATATTTTGCACATATTAACAATACGTTTATCCTTAGGGTGCCAATGTTGGTGTTATTGGAGGTATTGGTGTTGGTGGTAGCTTTGCTGCGTTCCAGTTTGCTACCAAAGCCCTGGCTGTGTTTGGATTGCCCGGTGCTGTAGCTGGCGGAGCCCTGGGACTTATTGGAGGCTGTTTTCTCGGAGGAATGGCCGGAGGTTTGCCTTTCACCACTGTAGAAGCTTTATTCCGTAAATACGCCGAGAAGTTTAAAATTCTGGACGTTACATTGGGTCAAGTTGACCGAATTTTGCTGGAGAATTTTGAGGTCCTCACAGAAATCTGTCGCTTGCTTGGAAAATTAAAAAGAGTTGCCAAAACCTTGTCAAAGACCGAAGTGTCATCTCCAGACCAATCTACCGATTGTTCTGACGAACTTGATGATACCAACATAAATTTCCTGATCCGTTGTCGGTTTGATGAATTTAAACGTGCATCTGAAGCTCTGGAAAAGAATTGTGACTATTTATTGGATGATATCCCTTTAAAAGTGCTTGGTCTTTTAGCTATTGATTCGGATTCGAAATCCTCGAAAACTGAATCTGGGTATAACGATCCAAAAAAAGATCCATAGGAATCCGTCGTGGCAGTTTTGGGGTTTTCATTCATAGAAATAGTCCTCAGTCAGTATTTGAACCTTTTATGTAACATATCATACACGAGAAGGAGTGTTTGATCTGATATCCAAACACCTAGAAATGAGTTGAAAAACGAGGCGATAGCCGACTTTTTTAACCAACTTCGAGGCGTTTGAAAATCAGATCAAACACGGCTTTCGAGTGTATGGTATGACTTATCAAACGAATCCGTATTTAAGGAGAAAATTGGGTTTAAAGTTGTCGAATTGAGATCACATATCCAAACCAACACCTCGGTGCTGATTTCCTTTGTGTTTTTTCATGAATTATTAATGAGTTTGAGAAATATAATTAAGGTATTTTAGCTAAAAAGAAATTGCTTCCCTCTACTTTTTCATTTTTACGTCACATTTACACGTAGTTTACCCCTTTAGTGTTCTTAATCTAACATTGTTAAACAGTGTTCGTTTCCGGTGTTTGGTTGCTCGGTAAACATTTACCAGGATTTACTATTAACAATTAAAGAATGCTTTTTAAATGTGGTAAATGTTGTAGCTTGGTGTTATTTAGATGTAATTTATACGCATGCCTCCTCAAGCTATGAATTCAGAATCGATTTGCCGAGTCCCTGCCGAGAATCATACTCGTAAACTTCAGATGCCTTGTGTACTATCTACAATATGAGCGCCCGAACTGTATGGGGATGTACAAGGCGAGCCGTAGTATATCCCATACAATTATATAAAAGTAGAGTGCTGCGTCGGCATTATCGAACGGCTTGTAGATAATCCAAAGGTCTGGGAAACTGCCGGAACTTACAAATGGTTAAACTGACGTTTCACTCCGACGAAGGGCCTTCACTCAGAATGTCAGTTTAACCATTCTTAAGCTCCGGCAGTTTCCCAAACCGTTTGATTATCTAAATCCCATACATTTCGGCCGCTTATATTATAAATTACTTATGCAACGAATGCATCTGAATGTGTATATTTACGAACTGTTTTATGGATACGAAACTAAAACTATTTTAGAGCCACGAAAATCGAAAGAAAAGTTGCATGTAAATTCGGACGACGGCGTATCCATATTTACAATGTTGATTAAACATTCATTTTCCTTTCTTTTTCCCTTATAAATTATCAATGAATTGGACAACTTCAAATACACCATTTCTCAAATGTCAAGTACTGGATCTAAATTTTTTACTACAATTGGTAGACATGCTGGTTAAGCCATGCCTGAAAAACGATTTGTTGAGATTTGTAAACTTAAGGTTTGGGCGAGAACAACCTTCTAGGGGCCTTCGCTCGAAACGTCAGTTTTTCTACACCTAAATTACTGCAGTTGCCCAACCCTTTCGGTTTTCTACAAGTCGTTGAATATTGCCGACGCGGCACTCTACTTTTGTATCATTGCATGAACTTGAGGAACAATTTAGTAATGGATTGTGGGATGATTTTTAAATCTACAAGTTGCTTTTGTCGCGCTGCAAAGTTAGAAAACCGGTCCAAAGGCACATGCACTGTCAGTTAAATTTGACTGGGATTTAAACAGTCAGTAGGTGGTCATGAGAATTGATGCGGGATTTGAGCTCGCAGCTTCGGGGATCCGGTCCGCCGCTCTACCTATTGAGCTATCGAGCCTAGAATTGGAACACTGCACATCCATCTCATACTTTTTCAGTTGATTTCAACAGTGTAGGTTAATTGTGAATTTATTGTTTCATATTACCCTGAAGATGGTTCCAAATGGTTATGTAGTGTAAATTTTTTTGATATAAATATTAAAATCAGTGAAAAAGCTAATCCAATAACAAATGTGAGTGTCTAGCACAAAACAAGAAGAATTGCGAATTTTGATCAAATGTTTCCTTATTAACTTAATATATTAAGAGATCTGTCAACGCATTATGAAAGTGTTATGATTTATAATTACGGAAGGATCCTAATTACGTATAAGGACCAATCGGGAGAAGGAAAATAAACTACATACCTGTAATTTTTACATTCTATATTCGCTTTTTGTGCCAGGGACTCATATTTAATACTAAAAGATATCAACATTGGAAAAGCCATTACAATTTTATCCCCTGCATATTTTTCAAGTTAGCAGAGGGGTGCAAAAATCAAACCTGAACGTCTAATTGTTAAGGTATTAGGGATGGGATTTAGGGTCAGGGTTAGGATACGGGATAGGATTCGGGATAGGATTCGGGATAGGATTAGGTTTAGGCTCAACACGGGTACTTGACCCGGGTCTTTTGTTCGTGTTTAACAAATCACCTGGTGCGAAAGAGCATTCGAGCTTGCAACAGGTCAGCTTTAGATAACGAAAGAAAACAAAATACTTTTTTGTTCACTGTGGTCATGCGAAAATATGGTGTTCGAGTCCTATGTCGTGAGCATTTTGAACAAATACCTGGGCCAATATGTGGAAAATTTGGACCCTTCACAATTTCAAATGAG
Source organism: Nanipora kamurai (assembly GCA_036872915.1). Taxonomy (NCBI): domain Eukaryota; kingdom Metazoa; phylum Cnidaria; class Anthozoa; order Scleralcyonacea; family Helioporidae; genus Nanipora; species Nanipora kamurai. Next base: position 135,836 of record JBAHVQ010000309.1, on the reverse strand, counting down.
TATTTGGAGGGGTAAGTTAGTAAATAATCTTGACTTTAAAAACAATGGATCAAAACTTCGTAGTTTAGCTTCAGCTGTGCATTTTGAGATGGCCGATGTTGCTTTTGCATGTGCCTCGCTTAAATCCAGTTTTGTTATTCTCTAGGCGATGTAAAACTCGAGAATCTAGTTTTAAAGGAGAATGCACTGGTAAAATTATTATAGTTTAATCTATCGTTCCTTTAATGAGCAAATGTCGAAATTTTTAATGTATTATTTGTTAACCAATAACATGCAAATTAATTCTGTTCGTCTGTGATCTTCCAAGAATAATGCGTCTAAAGGCTTAAAGTTTGTTTTAAGACACAAGCCAGGTGTAGCTGTATTCACCATTATCTTGTCTATTTCACACTCTCAAGAAATCTCATTTGCGGGGCTTTAGGTGTGTGGCTGGGGCGTGTTGTTTGTTGTTTCTGTATATAAATCTTATATTGAAATCTCTCGTGGACACTTTTATTGTATGTTCAAGGCGGAAATAATTTTCGATAGGGAAATAAATCTTGGAAGTAATCTGCTGGATATGACCCCAAGAAAATGGCAGCACTTTGACTCTAGATCGACAAGAGAGCGTTAAAAGTATCTGGTTACTAAATCAATGTATAAAGAGTTTTGGATTAATTCGTATATAGTTCCTTCTTCGCCACGTATCTTCGTTTTACAAGTGTCAAAGATTTTTGTCATGTAATTGCAAGGTTATTTTTTGAGTGATTTCTTGATAACCCTTGGCAGAGATTTTAGATTGATTAACCATCCTCAGGTTTGTCAGCTTGGGCTGGTAACTCCCCATCTAATTAATCCCTTATAACCGCAGAGATCTAGACAAATTTCAGGGTCAGTGGATGTTTACATCTGGCTTGTAATCAATTGTTGTCATAAATATTTATTAGATACTGTCACTATTCAGATAGAATTGATTTAATATAAGACTTATGGAAGAAAGTACAAATGTTTATGAACAATTTTTTATTCAGTATAATTTATTTATAAATGTATTCAATAATTGAACTACATATTTGATAACTTTTCCCTGTAGGATGAACTTGATTTACCCATAAAGATCTTGAGAGGTCACTTAGGTGGGTGATATTTCTCTTTTGTTTTGATCAAGGTCTAGTTATGTTGATAGTCACAACAACTATTGAAATTTTGGTGCTGCAGTACCAGATTACTGTCTCAGCCATATACACTTGATAAAAAGAGCCTAGTTACTAGTTCTGCTATCATCATTGGGTACAAAAATTTAAATTTAAGCTTGGAGTTATAACTGCAAGGTTTTTGTGTGAGGACAGATGCTGGAAAAATATCTACTTGTTTGGCATGTCTGGTGTGTGCATGTTTTAATTCAATGTGACAAAAGGTATTACTATAACAACAATTATATTCCAGTGACTTTGCTCTTGTGATCCTATATTTTCAAACCTTAGCCAAACCTTGCAACTGTATATACTGGAGTATGGATATTTTTAAAGCATTCACTGCTGTCATTGATATATCTGTCCCCTAATTCTTTTAACCATGAAATAAAAACTGCCTGGAAAAAAAGAAAGGTTATTATAAGTCAAAATAGTTTATAGAAAGTTGTGAGATCCATTCCTGTCCAGGCAGATAACTGGTACTTAGCATTCCCTTAACTGAATGAAGTTCTACAGTCAGTGTTAGTAAATAGAAAAAGGACATTTTCAACGGGAATCAGTTGTACTCAGGTATAATTGACTTTAGTTGCACATTTTTTTGAACAGGTTATTGCTCCTCTTTAAAACTCATATTACTTGTGAAAACATGTGCTCTTCTAGTGTACTGTACAATATCACAAGCATCAATGTCATGTAATTACCCTGATGGTAATTGGTACATGTATTCCATCACAAGGTGAACAGATCTATGGATATTTGTCTGCCAGATTTAGTTACCATACTGTACCCAATTACCTACTCATTCAAATATTTTGAGGAAATTCAGAAACTTGGAAAGTGAGTCTTGTAATCTGAAACTTTTATCCTAAATATATTCAGTCATGATCAAACTGTGTTATTTACTACAGGTCAACTCATTCTCAAAATTCCATGGAAAAATCTGTATGATGAGCCGGTTGTTGCTAAAGTTGATGGAGTGTACATTCTGGCCAGACCAAACACAGGTGACAAGAATATTTCACCAACTTCTTGGGAGCTCTTTTTTACTTCTAAGAAATTAGGCAAATTATGTCAGAACAACCAGTATTTCTATTATAACCTTTTT
>JBAHVQ010000309.1:114707-125739 GCA_036872915.1 Nanipora kamurai | reverse complement strand
TTTATCGGATCCAAAACACTCGGCTGTCGCCTCGTGTTTTATATCCGATAAAACACTCCTACTCGTTTTTTAAATATCACTAAAAGACGCGATGAAGCAGAGTATTTTGGATACAATTAAACATTTACTACAAGATCTTTTTGTTAAATGGCCTCAAAAACGCTCCTCCGTGTAAGCTAATGGACGAAGAAAATTTGAAACATAATGGATTTCAAAGCAAGAAAATTGGACGAGGAAAACGAGCGTGTCTTCATTACATTTAAAGACACGTCGTGGTTATGACTTTCCTTTGTGTTTTCCTCATAAATCATTAATTCTTCGCCGCCGAATTTCTCCCTTTGACATGTAAAATAATCGGGCATTGGCCAGAATAAAATAATAACAGTCCTCTGTGGCAGGGAAGGGGTTAATGAATTTGTGACTATTATTTAAAATTACTTTAGCACGATGACCTATCAATAACCTGGTTTTGTGTCTTGTTAAGGGTGTTGTGAGTATTTAATTGTCAAAACCTTGTAGTTCGTCAGGTGGGGTGTTAACCAAGACATTCTTAGGTTGGGTATCGGTATTTTATTTAGTTTACTGATATTTTTTAGAGCTCTTATATCAGAAGACGAGAACATTATTGTCCAAAGGCTAATCTTGAAGCCAATTAGTTCGGAGTTATCAGTTAATCGAAGCTTGTCCTCGTGGTACCATGAAATCCCGGATATTGACGTTAACGGTCGGCTTCATTTGGTAAATGTGAGTGGAAAGGATCTCTATTTCCTTTTTTCTTTCTTTCGTTCGTTTCTTCCTTCCTCCCTTCCTTCTTCCCTTTCTTCCTTCATTACCTCCTTCATTTCTTCCTTTTTTCCAACATCCCTTCCTTCCATCCTTCCATTCTTCCATCCTTCCTTCTCCTTCCTTCCATCCTTCCTTCCATCCTTCCGTCCATTCTTCCTTCCTTCCTCCCATCTTCCTTCCTTCCTTCCTTCCTTCCATCCTTCCATTCTTCCTTCCTTCCATCCTTCCATTCTTCCTTCCTTCCATCCTTCCATTCTTCCTTCCTTTCTTTCTTCCTTCCTTCCTTCCCTCCCTTCCTCCCTTTCTCCCTTTCTTCAATGTATTTTCAATCTTTCCTTTCCGTTTGAAGCCTTAATGTTCGTTACATTTTGATTCATCTCTTCATTTCTTGTTATTCCACATTGTTGCTTTACATTTTTTGATATTTAACTTCTTTTCATTTATATCGTTAAACTTTCCTTTACTCCCGTAGAAGCTCATTTTCTTAGTTTTGGCGTTTCACTATTCTAGATTGATACTGGAACAGATGATTTGAAAACAATATTGTGCATTACGTCACAGAACCTAGCTGAGGGTGCTCGGATTGTTAATGGTTAGTAATATAACAGGACTAGTTTCGAAATCGTAGAATGTTCTCGATGGCTTAATGAGGTTATGCTCCGTTTTTAAGATGCCGAATCTTCCGAGAAAGACTCTATTTCTGAAAGCGACGTGGCAGTGTTGGAACTCGAAGGTAGGCAATATGAATTTTTAACTCCATCCTGACCGTGGTGGTCCTCAGCGACCATTGGACACTTTAGTATTTTACTCTGGCTAACGCCAGACTATTTTACTCGTCAAGGGAAAAGTCCTTGGTCAGGAAAGGGTTAAACAAAGAATAGAAAGACAAGATAAAAAGACCAATGAAAGACGATTGTTTTCATACAGGAGACGAAGCAAACGAGGTCGTTGCTGCTGAAGAGAAGACCTGGGTGGCCGTAAAATTTGCCTTCAGTATCGAAAAAGTTGAAGCCAGAATTTACAGGAACACACTAGAGCTGGTAATTTGCGGTTTACTGTTATTCTAAGTTTTTCTTGACTAATCTCTCCCCGGTGATATAAAAGTAGAGTGCTACGTGGACAGTGTTAAACGATGTGTATAAAGCCAAAAGAGTGAGGGGAATGTCAAAATTTTTGATGGTAAAACTGGCCCGTCACTCGTGTGGCAGCCCAGCTCCCTGTATTTCTACCCAGGGAAAGATCAGAAAAAACTTAAGCAGTATTATACGCGCGCTTTATCCAAAATTTCAAAAGACCCTAGAACGTGGAAATCTGTTTGCGTTAGATGCAAACAAGCTAGGTCCTTAGAGGACCTAACATGTAACACTCGGTAACATGAAATGATATTAATATTTGGTGAAGGAAATTTTCGAGTATCAGAATGATACATTTTGAGACTCAACCGGGACCAGCTGCGAAAAATTGCAACGTCCTCCGTCTGGGAAGGGCAGCGTGTAACAGCTACAGTAATAGAAAATTTTTTGATTTAATTATAAGTTATGTTATAATTTTATATAAATATAATACGACTTCCTATTGTAGTTTGGAACAAAAACTACAGTATTTTCAACAGTTGTTGTCTGGGTTACTGAAACTTCAACACAAAAATGAAGGAAATGTAGACAAACCATTGGAATTTCTCGACCCGCCGAAATTGGTTCTCAACCAGCAAGGGGGTGACGACTCCTTTTAAGAAACATTGGTCATATAGATTGTAGCTCACTTCACCGGTCCATCTCACGTGACCCCCTACGCCCACCGCCACTGTGCCTTATCTGCTCGTATTAACCCTTTAACGTTTGATTTTTCTCCATTTTTTGGTTTTCTCTTTTTTTTTATGTTTATTTCTTCTTGGTGGCCGATATATCGGACACAGGGTTAACCTCATTGCTCTTAAGTATATTACCCCTTATTTCTTATTTCTAGGATGTGAATGATAAGTCTACGTGGGAGCACTCCCCCGAGAATTGTCTTAGCCTGTTTGCTTTGGAGTATTTCACACTGGCAGGTTCAATAGCTGCTGATGGTGCCATAACAGCTTTAGTAGTCCTGCGAAGTATTTCGCTGGATGACAAAAGACCGGCTCATGAGAAAGGAATCACTAGGTAACTGAATGGAGGGTCAGCAACTACTTACTCTATATTTTGCTTTTTTATGTTTATCAGATTGAATTTCGTAGCTTGTTTAGTGCCGTTCGTTGTTTTTTGTGGTTGTTTGTTCGTTGCGATTGTTGTCCGTTACGAAAATTTCTCACGTGACCACATTTAAACTACACGTGAAAGACGTGCGTAAAACATGTGAAATTAAATTACATGTGAAAATACACGTGATAAATGTCAAAATTTGAAAAATCGTATGTGAAATTGAAGCATATTTCGTTTATTCACGTGCGATCACATGAAATCAAACGTGTTTTGTCTCGTGGAATTTTCGTAAGGAGTTGTTGTTTCTGTTGCTTTTCCTGTTAACTGGTCGTTTTTGGTTCCAAGTTTCACAAATTCATAAATTGAAATTCCTCCCCAACTTCTCATAATTTGTCGTTACCAATTAATATTGTGACCCACCGTTTCCTTGTTTTTTTCATGAGCTCTTGTTAGTTCGACTTTATTTTCTGTCTTCGTTACCATTTCTACTATATATTGGCCAGGGTATTGGACAGACTTCTGACCGTACTCCTTAACAATGTTTGTGTTTATTCAGGATGATTGAAAGGCGCTCGGAAAATGTTACTTCTCTAACCCATGGTGATGGACAATCAAACATGATCGATATTGACTTTCAACAGACTAAAGATCAGGATAAAACTGGTAAAAATTCCTAGATCTGTAACACTTCTGCCTAGGTGTGATTGATTAGTTACAAAATAAATTACAGTTATGTAAACTGTTACCTTGTTTTACTCATTTATCTTCAATGTATTGTTTATATCTTGTGTTATCCAAAGAAGATTATTAGATGAAAAACATCCACCAACCAATATAATTTTAATCAAAGTTGTACTGATGATGTTAACTTTAGCCCTCCAGGGAGTGCAGTTCTTCACAGGGTTTGCTTTCTTTCAATTATTTTTCAAAAAAAAATCCTGCGATCTTTTCATAGCCTGATGAAGGTTAACTATACTTATCAAAAGTAGTTTAAGGTGACAATATTTCTGTCGTTTCTTTCTTATTTGTTGCAGTTAAAGTGTTAATTAAAGGTTCATACGTCATTGTTAATGTTGAATTCCTGTTGGTCCTTGCCGGGGTCTTCACAAGCGCTTTAGAATGCGCCGACGAAAAGCCAACGAATACTGACACTGAAGTTCTAGCTGAGGCTGCTCACCTCGCTATTGATTTATCAAGTTCAGCCGCCGTTGCGTCTACTCAAAGCAGCCAAACGTCCGACTTATTTGTCAGTGTTCAAGTGGAGGAACCAGAAATTGTTCTGTTGGCGGATGCGAAGCAGAAAGACACTGATGCATTGATTTTAAAGGTAAGTCAGGTATTTCTTTAGTGCCATTTTTCCCATTTTGTCTGTATACATATTTTATATTCTTCTTCTTCTTCTTATTATTATTATTCTTCTTCCTCGACGTCTCCTTCTTTTCCTTCTTTTTCTTGTTATTGTTGGGACAATAATAATTTATTATTCCATCGTCAGAACTCTCTTGATGTTAGCTTGAGGATTAAGGATGAACAAATGCGGTTCCAAAGTTGCATTGAGAATCTCACAGTCATATCAGCTGCGTTTGACAGGAGTCGTCGAGAAGCCACAAAATCAGATGTAAGTAGAAATAACTTTCGTTCTTCAGTTCAAATTGTTCGTATCCTTACGTTAATTCGTGCAAAAATCCAACCATCAATCAAAAATCTATAACGATCTGTTCAATTCCATTTCAAGGAATGGAACAGTTCGTTAGTGTTGTCATAATCATTTGAGAAAGAAGTAATTCGTGCGAGGCGATAAGAACAAATGACCAGCGGAAACTTCGGTTAACCTTCGTTGGGAATTAGTCGGATCTCGTGTGTGAGACACGTTATTTTATGAAATCTGTTGATCATAATAGTATTTTCTTTCTTTAGGTTATTAAAATCAGGGTGATCAATCTTCACTCTTCATCTCGCGTGGGTGGTCGTCAGCATATTGACTTAAATACGTCAGTTGTCTACATGGGCATCTCACCAGCCGCTGTGCGCATAGTCTCTGCTGTCGTGGGCTCATTTGCATCCTCAAAGGTTAGTAATGGTTGGGATATGCTGATGGTTACGGATTGAGCATTAACGCTTTGTTTTTTCCTGTTCCGTAATCCTTCCAAATCACACACTTATTTTGGCTGAAAAGTGGATCGGTTTTTTACAGTACGGACTCCGCGGGTTAAATCCACCCGAATAAAAGCTTCGATGAAGGGAAGATTCGAATGAAAACATGATCGGTCCGTATAGGATAACTTTAGGCTCAGTCTTGAATGTACGGACCTTGTACATTGTTCTTGGGTAATAATTCTTCACGTGTTGGTACCTCTCGTTGTCATCTCACGTACTCTAGTCATCTCTGTACTACTAAACTCTATATAGACTGCAAAGCTGACTCCAGTCAATGAGCCAATCAAAAAGTGAAGCCGAAAATGACCGACATGGAGACCTTTTGGTCTTTTTCCCCCACTCCCAACGCGCGTTTGATCGTTAGTGTTTAGTCCCCTCAGAACAATTTACACGGGGGGTTTCTCAACAACAATGACCCCCGGGAGAAAAATTTGGTCGTCGAAACCCCTTGGAAAACTATGTCTTAGATGGAAGCCTTACCCCTGAAAATAATAATAAGTATTTGGTTTCCATGGGTTAGTTCTAGGTTCCGGCGTGGGTTAAGGTTAGAGTTATTGTTTGTGTTAGGGACTGGTTCCAGTTAATATTGCGGCGTGAGGGACTGGGGTAAAACGGCCTGAAAGGCTCCTCCTCAGACAGCCTTCCAGTCTATATATAGTTCAGAGCTCTGTACTACCTTCCTTTAGGGAGCGTTCACTATTTATGGCCGAGTTGATACCGAAAAGAAATAGGTTGGTAGTAAAATGTTGGGTAATATTTCTTTTGTTATATATATTATTATTTTTATATATATTATTATTATTATTTTGTTATATATATATTCTTTTGTTTTGCTATTTGAATACTTGGCAACACTTTTAACACTACAGAGGAGTAAAATAAATCAGTGTTATATTGCACAGTAAAAGTAACAACGATACAATATAAATGCATGTCTTTCTTATAAGAGCATGGTTTTGCAGACAGCAGATGCATCTATTCGTTGGGTTGGGTTAAATTTGTTTCAAGCCTTCTCAAGGTTGGGTCATTACAAAATTGACCCTCTTCCCCATTTCTCCTCAGTACCAACCCCCGACCATAAATAATGAACGCTCCCTTATCCTTCCAACCCGGCTCCTTACTCTCCTTCATATGTACTGTTCTTTTTTTCTCAGGAGGAAGATTCTGCAACAGACGAGGAAGATGTTCCTGATTTGTTCAAAGCCACAGACATTGCCAGCTCTGATAAATGGTATTTGAAAGAAGGTTCGTCAAACAACACTAATATAAAGTATGAACACTACTAAGGAGGTTTTTCTATTGTGTAATATGCTTCAAAGGAAGACGTTGTATTTGGTAGTCTTGAAGGACTAGAATGCCTTACGATCTGAACTTGTGGGCGACAATTTGGTGTCGTTATCCGACACATGTTGCTTCATTCAAGTGTCGCTTCAAAGGAAACTTTATCCCCCAAACTATTTCATGACCCTAAGTTTGGTTCCAAACTTCTTCAATCATTTTTAACGTCGCTTTCTGACTAACTCGTCAATATCTTGTAATGTCTAGACAATGGCTAATGTATCACCTTGGTGTATATTTGTCTTGTTTGAAAACTTTTTTTTTTAGTTGCGAGAGGGCAGTTAGTCCCTGGAAGTAGAATTTTCGCGCGATGTGGCGACCTTACGACATATCTTCCCGGACTAGTTACCAGTATGGACCACAAGATATCGGCCATCTTGGATGATGGATCTAATTTCTCGTGCGATTTGAATGACGTAAGAGGCGTAGTTCTTGACGAACAACCGCTGGGCAAAGAACTAAAAGTCGGCACAAAAGTAATTGCGCTCTTTAAAGAAGGCGAACCTTTCCGCTCTGGTTTTGTGAAAAAAATTTTAGAAAGCCCAGATCAAAACGCCCCAAATGTGCTTGTAAAGTTCGGAAACCAAGAAGAAGTAAAGCCTCTTGAATATATCAGGTTGTTGAAGCATGTGAAGAATGGAGGTAAGGCTATTGTGTTTAATCCTTCATTTATTTTCCGTTGATATTTTTGTCCCATATTTTCTTCTTTTGAAGCGTTCGCTTATTCATTTATTCGTTCACCCACAAATGTTTGTTTCTTCATTTTAGCCTCAAAAGTTAAACCTGTCGTTTCCAGTGCGGTGTGGGCCCGACTGCCTGACAACAAACATTACGGTCTGGGTTTCATTTCCAAGAAAGATTGGCGTTATCAAGTGAAATTCCCGGATGGCAGTCACTTATACCACAATTTACACGATCCATTGGGTTTGGTCCTGGATCGCGAACCTAGAGCTCAGACTGTGAGTACTGGTTGTGACGTCATTGGATCTATCCCCGGAAAACCCTTAATGTACCCTGGTCGAGTGATGAAGATTCTTGACGGCGGCTATCAAATACAGTTTGATAATGGGCAAATTCACGAAAATAGTATCGATGAATTGAGGGTACTAAAGGTGCCAAAAAGTGAAGGTAAGTTACGAGTTTAGTTTGCCTTCATGAAAATTACACGTACCAGATTTCGCCTATGAAATTGGAACATGTAAAGTTATTTCACATGTGATTACATGTCAACCACACGTGTTTGCCTTTCAATGACTTCAGGGCCGGGCAAGTAAATTTTGCTCTTGAGCAAGTGAAAATAGACGCATGGTGGCCCGGTGGGCTAGTAAAATTATCCTCAGTAGTCATGGTGAGTTCCCATCGGGCAAATAACATTTAAAAGTGGATTTCAAAATTTTTTTACTGCCCTGGGCTTGTCGAAGCGAATCAGGTAACATTCCTGTTATTTCTGAGAATGTGATTTTGGTTTTAAAGGTCTAGATTCTTAATTCTCTTTTCTAGGACATCGTCTGGCTGTCAAAAGCTTACTATGGGTCAAGTATTCCGACAATTTCTACTATCGTGGGTTTGTCGATGCAATCGACAACAAAATACATGTGCAGTTCTACGAACATGATGGAAAGTGCTCTTTCGCTTTGAACGATCGCGTGGGACTGGTGCAAGATGTGATCCCGAAAGAAGTAAAGGTACTGAATATTGACGGCTTTGATTTGAATGACGAGGATCAAACTGTTCGTTCGAAGTGGCCTTTGAGCGCAAGATCTGCTGGACTCGTACTTTTGATAAAAAAATAATCGATTAAGAAAGTTTAAAAAATGGATATTTGTTATTAATTTCACTGGTTGAACAACTTTCTAAGTAATATTACGTTCAATTACCCAACCCTACTTAATAACGAAGTGTCGTCTGATTAAAGTGTTACATTGTTACTCTCACAGTGTTACTCTCCCAAACCCCCTAGGTGTTCTCCCGGTTACCAGTGTTTCCTCACGATGTATACGTAAAAGTGCCTAGCTACTTACTGACTTATATGCCTACATTATGCATATATACATACTTACTTACTCGGGTACTTACTTATTTACTTGCTTACCTGCCTGCCTGCCTATTTCTTTGCTTTCTTGCTTATTTTCTTGCTAGCTTGGTTTCTTTCTTGCTTTCCTGCTGGCTTGCTTTCTTGCTTGCTTGGTTTCATGCTTGCTTGGTTTCATGCTTGCTTGGTTTCATGCTTGCTTGATTCATGCTCGCTTGGTTTCATGCTCGCTTGGTTTCATGCTTGCTTGGTTTCATGCTTGCTTGGTTTCATGCTTACTTTCTTGCTTGCCTGTTTGCTGGCTGACTGGCTGGCTGGCTTACGATACGCAAGACAGGCATCAAGCTACCTGAAATAGTTCACCATTCCATAAAATCGGCTGTGAAGAAAAGCCCAATTAATATAAATACAGGCAAAGGAGATGTATATATATGTTAATTTCTGGAAGGCTTTTTTGACACTGCAGCAAAAATTCTTACTATGACGACTTAGTTTACAAGCACGCAGAGTTTGACACTCAGTATATGAAAAATGTGTTATAGTGGCCTGCTTAGCCAACTGTCTATTTTATTCTTTATAGATTGGCGAGGAGGTTGTGTTTTTGAAAGGTACTTATGGGATAGTCGGAGTCATCACGAAAATGGAGATTTTGGAAACCGACCCTCTGTATCTAATTGAAGGCTCCGGTGGCGAGATGTGGGCTTCACTAAAGGATATCCGACGTTTTGAGGGACACGCTGGAAGTAAAGGTACTGGATGCTTAATGAAAAGGCTTGACCGCTGTTTTGCATTGTCAAGATGGTCGGGATAATTTGTGATGATTTATAATTACAGTGTGGTAATAACAATTACCGCAACGTTTATTTTAACTTTAGAAGGTTTGTTTAGAATGTCTGACGGAAAATCTTTCGGCCGTTGCCGACGAGTAGAATATCCCATGCAATAAAGATTATAATATAGCTGGGTTTTCGTTGCCTGTAATTGAGATTGCTAACGGTTGATCTACGGTCACGTGGCATTAGACAAATTAAATTTGTCACTCGCGAGCAGCACATGGAACAGTTATTGACTGCCCAGGCTAGCAAAGATCCAACTAAAAGATCCTAAATTTGGTGATAATCCAAGAAAAACCCAATTATATGACAAAACACTTAATGTCTGATCCCTAGTGAAACCAGTTAGTTTTGTTTTACCTCGAGTCTCGATGTTCCCCTCGATTTCTTCTCGGGAAACATCGAGACTAGAGGGAAAACAAACTAACTGTTCCCCACCAGACATTAAGTATACAGTACATCACTGCAGTCACTCTAGGACTATTAATATCGACAAAAAGTTAGCCGTTATAAGTGTATTTCAAACAGTTCTTGTCATTATTGCAAATTCTTTGCTGGGCTTTTATATTTAAAACCAAGTTCAGACTTACAGTTGGTTACTCCGTCGCCACCAGGAGAGACGATATTGCACTCGATTTTGGCTTTGTTGCTGTACTGATCCGTACTAAGTCGTGTTGCATTTCCATTTTATCTTCTAAAAAGGTGTTTCAAATGATTCCGCTTACGCGGTCGAGAAAAACGAAGATACTCGCGATGATCAGGTATATTTATGGATAAGGTTGGTGGTTAATTTTGGGCTCTGAGTTGTTCAAGAGAAAACAGTTTGACACACCAAGATTTGACTGATTTGTATGAAAACGTGGTACCTTGTAGACTATCGACATATTGTGGGAGTACATTCTCGAATGCAGCCATTTTTGTACAGCGAAGGAAAGAAACCACAATTAAACTTCAAATATTCGAAATTCGAATTCCAGGAAACTTTTTTCTATTAACCACAGTTTTTCAAACACTTATATTAATTGAAAACATTTATTGGTAATTAAGTCCTAACTATTTTTTGTTAAATAACTTTAAAACAAAAGACAAAAACAGTTTCTGTTTCAAAACCCAATTGTATTTTTGTATTTTTAAATGCTTATCTTGTTTTAGTTGATGGTTGATGTGAAAGGATTTGTTTTTAAAGTCGAAGCAGAGAAAGGTGGCAATTTGTTAAGTTTGGTGACAATGCGAGGGACCATTCATGCTGAAGTGAAAGACTGGACCGAGAAGGTACTTATGTTTTTAGTTCCCATGCTCTCCAGCTATTTTGCTTAAAAAAACTTTCGATGGCCCAGACGGAAATCGAACCACGGTCAAACCGTTGAGTTACACGGACTCGGGTGGTAAGTGAAGGTTACACATGGTACTGGTTCATATGATGGTACTCGATTGTACTTTGATCCTGGTAGAAGTCACTTCACTTTGACGAACAGTTACCATGGGGAAGTGGGAAGAAGGAAATTGTCGCTGCCGCTACATGAATGCACCTGGCGTTTCAAGGTATCACAGGAATGTTGTTGTTATGTAATATATCATGCACGAGAAGGAGTGTTTCATCAGGATATCCAAACACCTAGAAGTTTAAAAAGTTGGAAATTAATGCTACTCCGAGTTTTCTGAACCCAAATGGTCAAGTAGAAAAATCTACCTGACCGCGGTGG
>JBAHVQ010000309.1:97685-114607 GCA_036872915.1 Nanipora kamurai | reverse complement strand
CTAATTAAAAATATTTTTCCTTCAATAACTCATGTCTCAATTATTATGGGCTTCTTCAAAATCATATGCTGGGCTGTTGTGATATTTCTAACAAGATTATTTCACCTGCCTTACCTTATTTTACTTCCACTTCATTCACTCCAACATACTTCAGTCCAGCACTGCACTACATTTCATTTCCCCTACATTTTACGTCACTGTAAGTTTAATTTATTGTCTTTGCATTACTCTACTTTACTTAATTTTACTTTAATTCACTTGACTTCACTCCAATTTAGTTTACTTCGCTTCAGTTGACTTCTTTCAGTACAACGCAGTGTAGATCACTTCGCTTCACTTTGCTTTATTTTTTTAATTACTCTCATATTTTATATAATTGTTTTAACTTGTGTTTAGATCATGAGGCCATACAACCTCTACGAGGCCGAAGGCGTTGAATTTCTCAAGGTAGTAAAATTTAATTCAGTTACTTCCATGTATAACTTACTTCTAAACTCTCAACAAGTGATCATTTTTGTCCTAAAGATAGCTTACATACGTTTACACTGGCCATCTTATCACTTAACTATGGTCTGAAGTATCTTAACTATGATTCACATGTCACCGTTTTTATCTTTAAAAGGAATACTCCGAAGGAAAAGATGCACTTCTTAACGATGTTTACATTTGCCATTATTTCTTCTCAGGAAACATGGCGATAGCAATTACCGATAAGTGAGTGGCCATCATGATGTAAAAGTTATCGATATATTATATTAATGTTAATGGTTTGAACGTCCAGGTTGTTGTAGTTCCGACGACCTCAATGGCGGTTATCTTCGGAGTCCAGCGGGAGGGTGTTATGTTCACCAATTTATCTAGTTCTGTTCCCTTCCTACTCCGACATTGGACATGCAATTCCAGTTTACCAACTTTCACAGCACACTGCAAATCCAAGAAACGTCCAATACTAAAATTTTTTCACCGGGCTAATTTACTCAGTGAGAACTCTTAGAATCGTGAAAAAGAAATTTTGGGGTTAGTGGCACTTTAATGATTTACCACAGGCAAGTATTAATGCATCTTACCTATTAAGGAGATAAGCGTCAACTTCACGAACACTTGTGATCATCCCAAACAAATTGACATTCAGCTCCCAGTCAGGGTGAAAATTGAAGAAAGAATCCTTTTATCGATAATTTTCTGGCAAGAAACCTACAGAGGTTTTTAAAACTTGGAAACTCATCCAAATGCGGGGCAACCCGAATTCTAATCCTAACACTAGTCCTCATATTATCCACGGACATTGAACCACTTTTCAGCCAGCCTAGTGGATTGCATCCAGTGGGATTTCTTTCGTCTTTCCCACTTTTCGAGGGTTTCGTAAACTACTTATTTCGTTTCAGGCATGTCTTGCTGATGCGGAAAGAAGCAGTTATGAAGCAATGGGAGAACCAGTGGTACTGCAACATAAAAGACTTAAAGTCCGAGCCGAAGGTCGATGGAACCAAAATCACTTTTTCGACACCGGTAAGCTAAGTATAAAGACACGTGCTTCATTGCGAAAAATTGCAGACTTAATGTGACGATTTATTGTACGATTTATTAAACGGTTTCTCAAAAGCATTTACTAGGCAGTATACAACCTACATACCAATAATTTTTGTATTAAAGAAATTGGGTTACGAACTAATGATATTACATGTTTGTGGAAGTTGATCGTCCAGGTTAGTGTAGTCTTGAGAAAGACTGTTGGTGGAAGTGACTGACGTTTCGACGGTTTTAGCGGCGGTCATCTTCAGAGTCAAGTGAAGACTAAATGAACTAAAGTATAAATGAACTAATGATATGTTTTTGTCTCGTTGATCACTTACAAGCCAAAACTACCTTGGTTTATACTAAAATAATGGTGACTTTATTTAATAAATACCATATCTCCCTCGTAAATTTTATTCAGGAACAAGGAAAAATGTTTAAGAAGATTGCAACTAAAGTTGTCGATGTCAAGTCTTCTTCAGTTGCAGAGGTAACTGAGTAATCAATTTCTGTAAAAGAGTTTCTCATAAAGCATTGAAATAAATGACGTGTGAGACGAATTTTCGCAGCATAATTTGAACTCTTTTGACCGCACTAAGAAATATGCCGTCACTGTTACGCGATAGACAAACTTACGAACAATTTTCAAGTTAAACTATCCTTAAACTTGTACAAATTGTTATCCTAGCTTTCTCATGCGCTTATTTGTTTTACTTTAGTTGTTTTTTATTACATTTAGCACTGAGCTGACCTGTGTAATCTCTGTCTTGTTTTTTTAGTGGATTGCTGCGAACACTATTGACGCTCGTAATTCTTTGAGATAAGCACATACGATTTCAATTACTAGTGACATTTAATGCAACTTATTTTGTTATTCAATTCATGTGACCCTATGACAAAAGATGCACTTGTACGTGGACTTAATACCCAATTCTATTCACGCTAATTCAAGGTAGTTGTAAGTTTTGTAAATTAATTAAAAAAAGATTGGACGTGACATTGTAATATTTGTCTGTAGAATAAATTTACGGCAAGATATTTAAGGAAAAACAGTTTTGAGGCCCGTTGTGCAACTTCTGTGCCGCAAAAGAGACGACTGCGCACGATTTTGTGATTAAACCATGGAATTTTTTTTTAAATTTACAATTTGAGCGTCTTGCTCTTAAAAAACTCTGGTTTAGAAGTATTACTGCGTCACTTAAAGGAAGTGTAGCTACTTAAGACATTTCACTGAAGTATTTACTACCATTTGTGAAATGTTGAATAAGTATGGACGAGTTTGTTCCTTTGCAATGCATCATGAGTAATCTCGACCCACAATACAGAAAGAATTGATCTGTAACCGCTGTCAGTAAAGCTCCTCTGTTAAATTTTTGTCCTTTTTACCCATAACACATTGCTGGGCCTGAAGTTATCCATTGAACGCTTACCACAGTGAGTTACATTGGATACCACTAAGACCGTTTTCGGAAATACTCGTTGATGTTTCGTTGCGCGATCAGGATTACCAGTTTAAACGAAGAAAAGTTACTCATCCGTTGGGGTGGGGGGACCACCTTCCTGGGTAACCCTAACAGCCGGCCCAACCGGTTGAGTAATGTCATGCTTTACTACTGTCAAATCAAACATTTCTTGCGATTTTAGGAGTGAAAAGTCTGAGGAGCATTTGCATTTAAGGTATAAACGGACACCAAGCTACCACATGCCGTACTAATTGGTCTATGATAATCAACGAGTTCCTACAAAACAGTTCCAAACGTCGCCCAGCGCGAAAGATTAACTAAGGTCCCATCTGGCATCCAGCTAGAAATGTCCCAATTACGTTACTGGTTTAGAAGTGTAATGTGCGCGTGTCAAAGTTTCACCAAGTTCCCTTAAATTTTCCCTAATTAACGACATCTCTGAATATTGCAGTCTCTAAAACAAAAGGTTAACGACGGTTTCAAAAATAATTAGTATCCATTTCTGCCATGTGGCTTTGTTTTTGGTTAACAAAACTCGACAGCCTAAACTTTCATGTTTAATTAAAAAGACGAGTTATCAAACCTCTTCTCCGTCATCTCTGATATACTTGAACTTACCGAATTAAGTTTTCATTCTTAAGTAAACTGTCTTGGGATTGGACACCGGTTTTCGATTAAAAGAGATACAGCTTTAGTGGGTATAGTTGCAGATGTCGAGCTTTAAGTAGCGAAACCTATTTGTATATGAGCTAAACAACGAATTGAGACTATTTAGAAATTCTGGAAGTGGAAAATTTTTACATTTAATCTCCCTTGTAAGAAAGAATGAGTAACCAAACTGTCCTGTTTGTTAAACCAGAGTTTCTCCGAGATGTTATTTTAATTGGTACATGGCGAGACTAGTGAATTGCCTCGAATAACGTTTTTGATTCCAACGTATAAATGAAGTAAACTTGACAATGAACAATATTTGAACAGTCGCTTTCCGTTTGTCGAAGCGGTACATGAAACTAACGAATTTATATCAAATCCGCTCAAACATCGGACTCACTCAAACAAAGCTCATTTTATGTAATCTCGAGTTCGACGTTCTAAACGAGTCTGAGAAATTTAAAGAGCAAATGGTCACAATTGTTATTGTACTTCCTTCTTAAATTAAAATTGACATTAGAAAGGTGTGTGGTAAGGCAGGAATGTCTAGAAATATGGTAACATTTGAGCAAATATCGCCCGGAGAGTCAGCGTATTGTCTTTCTATCCACCTTAAAAACTAAGAAGTTTCCTTAGTGGTTGGTTTTGTCCAAAGTCCGGATAGCTTATCTGGCAGATAAGTTTTATTGAGTGGACGTGCAGGGTTGTCCATGCATTGGACAAACGAACTTGACTTTTATCGAAGTGCTGCGCAGGCTGTTTTGAACGATATCTTTAAAACCAAAACGATTAGAAAACCGCCGAAACTTTGGCGTAGGAAAACTGACGTTTCGAGTTTCGAAGGCCCGTCGGCTTCGTCACGTTTCACTTCGTAGAAAGGCGTTTCACTTCGTAGAAGTGAAACCTCGCTCGAATCCTTAGTTTTCTTGGCTCAACGTTTCAACAGTTTTCGAACCCTTCTGGTTTTAACAATGATATAAAAGTAGAGCGCTGCTGCGTCGGTAGTATTGGGACCTTCGCTCGAAACGCCCGGTTCAAGAATCGAAAACGTCAAGCAACTATCGATTACACTGGACCGACAAACAAATCCTCCATTTTCCTCAGCTTCTCCATTCTTGGGTTCTGGTAGTTTCCGAACCCTTTTGATTATCTACAAGCCTTTTGGTTTTATACACCTTTAATTATTGGCCGAATAGAACTATCCAGTTGGTGTCTCCCTTTTCTGTCAATAAAAGTTTAATTTCGTTAATCAGTGCTTGAATCGCGCTGCACATTCGTTATTACTACTGATATTCAGAGATAGTTTATCGTATCGGCTGACACCATCTCACTTCAGGCTTATTCATCTACAGAAAGTTAAAGATCGTAGAACGACGCTTCAAGCAGAGGCCCTCCGTCTGAGTGAAACGTTGGTCTTCGCTTGAAACGTCAGTTCTATGGACTTCAATTTTCGATAGTTTTCCGACCTTTTGGTCTTACCTAGGTCATTCAAGACTGCCTACGCAGTATTCTGCTTCTACCTCATCTACAGCTTTCTTTATTTGTGGAGAACGAAATTTCCCTTTGTCTGTTTACACGATGCACACATGTAGAAATAAAACAAAATAATCTTAATTAATTAATTATGAGTTGAAATAAGCCTCGTTCAACCATTTTCGTAAAGCGTGACAGATGTTCTCCCCCACGTTTGCTGTCAGAGAAAAACCTTGCGAGGAACTTGTAGGTGCTCTTGTTTCAAAAGAAAAGGTAAGGCATTCTTAGATTTTTAAATTTTTCATGATTTAAATCCAAAATCAATGGGATCGAGGAACGTTTGAGTAACTTTTAGAATTCTTCTATTTCAACTTCGAGGTGCAATTATATAGAGCTTGTATACCACAACGACTGTATTAGTTCTTCAATAACAACGCTGGACAACGATGGCTTCAAAGTTCGTCAGAACGTTGATTTATTCAAGAGAGACTCTCAAAAATCTTTCAATTGTGTCTGCCGTTTACGGATTTCAGGCTTTGATTCATAACGATTTGTTCAGGTGAATGGACTTGTTCTGAAAGCGAACTCTTATTCTTAGCAATTTTAATTGTATTTCGTTGCTAATTTATTGATTATTTGTCTAGATGTCCTTGCAGGAATAACAAGTTTTATGGCCTGGCATTTCTGCTTGCTCCTGCGATTTTTCTTCTGGGGTTAAGTGTGATGATTTGCAGCCGATCACGGTCGGTGATGATGAACTGTGTGAAGTATAATGATTACAAGACGAAGTGTAATTACTTCTTGAGCTCCTTGGTCCATTTCTTTCATCCTTTGCTCGCTCCAGTAGCGTGGATAGTTATAGGAATGCTACGTGGGGACTACTTCGCATGTATCCTTGGAGGACCGCGAGAAGTCTTTTCTCCCGATGAGGAAAAGGTATGGAAACGATGCTCAATCGACGACATTTCTACTTCCAACGTTACATGGAGAAACGTATGTGGAAGTAGGGATCCTAAAAGTTTGTTTCACAGCTCTCTGTACACCATCGGAAGTCAATGACTTTCGAATCAACCGAAATCGGAATACTTTCACTGAGATGGTCTCGTAGATTTTGAAAATTTGCCTGATGTCGAAAATCAGTCTGAAACTCGATTAAAGCAGACAGTATAACTTGAACTGTTGAAGAGTATTTGTTGTTGTTTTTGTTGTTCTATGGCTGATTTTGTTATTGACATTGGTGTTTTCTTGATTCTTGCTGTTGTTGCGTGGTTGTTGATGTCGCTGATCTTGCTGCTGTTGTTGTCGTTGTTGTTGTTGTTGTTGTTGTTGTTGCTGTTGTTGTTGTTGCTGTTGTTGTTGTTGTTGTTGCTGTTGTTGTTGTTGTTCTTGTTGTTGCTGTTGTTGCTGTTGTTGTTGTTGTTGTTGCTGTTGTTGTTGTTGTTCTTGTTGTTGCTGTTGTTGCTGCTTTTGTTGTTGCTGCTGCTGTTGTTGCTGTTGTTGTTGTTGCTGCTGTTGTTGCTGTTGTTCTTGTTGTTGCTGTTGTTGCTGCTTTTGTTGTTGTTGCTGCTGCTGTTGTTGTTGTTGTTGTTGCTGCTGTTGTTGCTGTTGTTGTTGTTGTTGTTGTTGCTGTTGTTGTTGTTGCCGTTGTTGTTGTTGTTGTTGCTATTTTTGTTTTTAAAGTGTGATGTTTAACTATGTTGGCTTCTTGATATCAAAGTTGTTTTTCTTAGACGTTTTGCCATCTCCTTTCAGACAAAACTCGTTTATTTGGATCAGCTTCGTGCCCAATCTTTCATAATAGGTTCGGCCTCCCTGGTTGCAGTGGTGATCTTTGCAACTGGCATTGTGTGCATCCAGGAGTGTTGTACGAACAATTCCCGACCTCTTCCGACCCTTGACGACCTCATACAACTCAAGAACAAAGCCCTCGTGAACACGTTTGATGAGAAGACGAAGGAGGTGGCCCGTGAATATGCGAAAAAGCTTGTCGAGAGCTCGTTCTGTGTTCGCGATCTGGAGCTTGGCATAGATCAGCGGTTTGTTCTGGCACGAGATAAGGTGATGGATGTTTATGGATACAAAGCTGCAGATGAGTTCATGGTCGATTGTTCTATGGACGACTTGCAATCAGTGGAATTCACATCGTCTTCTACAATGTAGGCAAATCACCGGGGCTCACTGAATGAGTTGCTAAAGAAGGTCAAGTTTTTGAAAATAATTCTTCTGACATTTTAATGATTGGATCATAAGTTTTTTCATCCAAATTTCTGGAAGGAACTTTTGAATGTCGCCGAACATTTTTGCCGACAACACCGATAAGACATCTAATAATGTGTATGTGACTTTTCGAGGCACACTCCCTTTTTTATGTATATATCTGTGTGTATGTATGTATATTCATGAATAAACACATAAGCCGCCTACATATGGACATCCCTTTCAACAATCGCTAAGTATCATAGACGTGCATGAGATTTGAAGCCCGTGAGCAACGTTGGGATTATATTTAGGGTATCATAAAAAAGTTCAAGTCAGGACATTCTTAGGGTTTTGCTTTCACTGACCTACCAAAGCATTGATTTCTTTTTATCAAGTTTTGCGAACTTAAAATAGTCTCGTCCTGTATCTATTCAGGATTTTTCGTAATGTTTCGTGCAATTGCTTGCAATGGTACACGGCATGTCCGCGGCTATAGGTAAAGCGAACTGGTGATTTTTAGCCAACTAGGGAGACCCCGTTGTACACCTACTTTGGTAGAGTTTTGAATTTAAGTCTTGGGAAACAACAACTGAAGGTTTGGAGCGGGAAAATGAGGTGAAAATCAAACATTTTCTCCAGACCACAATCGACGTTTTTAGTAAAAGAATCAACGTTTAGTCTGTCCACACAAATCGTATCATATTATTATTAAACTATTAAATTATACACAAGTCCAATTCACAAATCTGCTGGCACATTAATGAAACTAGCCATCGTAATACTATGATCACCTCCAGGGGGAAACATTTCTAATTGTTCGACCAAAAACCATTATCAGCCGACAATTTGAAGAAATAGATTAAGAAACTCATTGTGAAGAACAAGACTGGTTAACCCAATATTTAAAATGCCCATGAAGCGAAAATTAAGTTCTTATTTGAAAGAGCATTGGAAATGATTTAGGAACTCCTTTTGTAGTTTCTCCGTTCTGGCTTCGTTTTTTAGATATTTCAGTTTGTTTGAGATACAACTAAGACCACCGGTGACCTCATAAGGTTGATAAAGCATTTGGATGAATTGATAAATACTTTATAACTCATCTACCGCGCAAGAAAATCAATTGAAACTTCATCAACTGGTAGAACCCACGCTTATGAAGTTATAGAAACGTTTGTGGAAAGTTAATAGAATTGGAAATGGCATTTGGAATGCTCACCCTTCATTACAATATTCTCACAAATTTCGACATAATAGTTGACGAGGACAAAGCTTGAGTTAACTGTTACTTTATAGAAATTAAGAACGAATAATGTTGTTTTAGTGGAAACTAAATCATTTTTGTTTAATTTTGTTTTTACCAAAATAAAAATAACTAGGTACAGACATCGTTTTTTTTCCGAAAAACTTGACCTTATGTCGTGACTCGCCACCACTCGTTATCTATCGCGTATTTTGATATCAAGAAGCGTAGCCAATCAGATTGCAGTATTTGCATTAGAATTCTGGTAAGTTTCTAGTTGAATTCGATAAAAAAAGTGAAGACTAATTACAAACGACCTGAATTATTGCTCAGCAAAGCGTGTCAGCATTGGTCATGGCTACTCTCCTTTTAAAGTATCGTAAAATCAATGACGAGAATGATTTTTTTGAGTCTCGTTCTTCCTATTCTCATTGGCTATTAGATATTTGCATGAGAAAGATAATGAAAATTATCGATCAAGTTTATTGTTCGGAATTACGTTTATGATTAGTGCTATTTTATACGCTATAAAAATAATCGTTTTAAATCATTTTTCCTTAATATGTATAAAGCCAGCACAACAGCACTCGGCACCGTAAACCTTTTCTCAATATAACTGTTCCAAAGGGAGGTTAGTTATTATTATTACTATTATATTTATTTATTACTTGTTATTATTTATATTATATATTATATTATATATTATATATGATTGTTATTATTATTATCATTATCATTATCATTATCATTATTATTATTATTATTATTATTAGGGCAGTGAGGTAAGATGATGATGAAGATGATTGTCATTGGTATTGCTATAATTATTGTTATACTCTTCACTCGGATGTAAAGTGCATGACAGCTGTAGAACCAAAAGTATGTTTGTCGAAAATAGCTTTAGACACTTGGAATTCGTAGACAACGAAATAACATCACGAAATAAAACGCTTTTAACCAATTAAAAGTGAAAAACTAGCAAATAGGGGAAAAAGCTTTGCGTTTTAAGTGAAGTTCTTGATCAGACTAAACCACAGGGCCCAGTTGTTCAAAGGACGAGTACCGCTAATCTTGGGTTAAAATTTAATCGGCTGTTTTGTTCGACGTGTTCTGCTTAGTAATTTTAGTTGAAACTTTCCAGGAGGAAATCTTTCAATATTTGAATGATATCTAAACAGAAAACTATAAACATCCTTTCCTATGTCAGGAGTAGTTCATCTACAAAGTTTTCGTTAATCCTAGATTAACGTAATCGCCTATCGAACAACTAGACCCAGTTATTCACTTATTGCTTATTAATCGATTCAGCCTCTAGATCACAATCAAATATGTGCTTTCAAAATACCTGTGGAGCCAGTCAGGTTGGCGCAGTCATGTTTGAAGCAGCTTTTAACATAAGTTCGTAATTATTCTAAACTCTCTTTCTAAAGATTAAGACTATTTCGGAGGGAAAAAACACAAAGAAATTCTCTGGCGGAACCTTCCCAAGAGTTTAGACCAATAAAGCGAGAAAAATTTTTATTTTCAGCCTATTTTATATGAAACAGATTTTAATTTTTTACGATCACAGTTCGTAACCAATCGGTTTTAAATCTTAAAATAGCCGTTCACAACCAATGGGTTTCACTGGGTATCATGAAAATTTCAGGACAAAGTTCTCTCCAGCTCATTACTCAAAGGTTTGTACAAAACCGTACTCAATGTAAAATTCTTCCACCGATCTGATCTTTCAAACCCGTCATGCCAATGTACGTGGTCGCATCCATTTCTTCAAATGGAACACCTGTTTCATACATCTACCCAATTCCAAATTTTCTCTGATAGCTGTTTCATAGATTTGGTTGTTAATTAAAATCCAAATAAAAAGTTCGGAGAATTCGTTTATTAATTGTTTTCGACTGTTTTGTCTTCATATGGAAGAGAGCAATGCGAGGTGATGTTATTGCCATGTATCGGAAAAGTTTTAGTTCTTAGTTGTGTGGTTTACATTGCAACATTTGGTCCATTTACTGTTAATATTGAATGAGCAACTACAGATAAATCTTTCATTTGTTCGAAGCTCGAGGTTGGTGAAAATCATTATTGCTGTTGACATTACAAAAAAAAGCCATTTTGACGTGTTAAGAGAAGCAATGGCGCTGCCAAATGAGTCGTCGTTAGAGTAGATTGATTCAATGATTATACGTTCGTGCTTTATTGGTCTGGGAATATAAAGAAGGATGACAGAAAAGATTGTTCATGAGCTGTTTGGAATCATGTTGTCAGGACAGGCCTGTAAGCAGGTGTTCCTCGGTACATTTGTTGCTAAGTGCAGAGGAGGTCATTTAAATAATCGTTGGATGAAAGATAACGGCGTCTTTATATTGAATTGGACATCATGGCATGACTAGTAGAATGACATGGCGAGATCGGCGATTGATGATGTATTTGATGTTCCTCCCCTGCCACCCCGATACCGGTTTCGAGATCTTCTTCACCACGAAGGACACAAGTAAGCTGCTTTGTCAATACTATTTAATCCGTTTCTACGTTCGCCATACTTGTTAACTCCAAACTCGTAATCGCTTCTCACTTTCTCTTGAGTACTGTCAAATACTCTTAAATTTCGATACGTTGACATACATCTAAGCTCACTTGTTTAACGTCTATACCCAGTTGTAATTCGTACTTTAAAAATTATCTTAAAAAAATTTGCTCGATCTTAATTTCTATAATGTGAATGAACCACTCTTGCCGACATGTTTACTTGATTTTAAACACTTCCTGAAATGTGCAGCTGATAGGAATCGTTGTGGTTAGTACCCGTTCCATCCAGTTCAGATCAACACGATCTTAATTAATTCAGACTACAGCAAAACTGATCGCCAAAAATAACCCCTGCAATTGAGTTACAACTTGGACATTTCCAGGGCTTACTCACTTGCAGAAGCTGTGTCTGTTTCTGTTTTCGTATCTCTTTCTGTAAATTCATTGCTGCTTCTTAGTTTGTGTAAAACAAAGTTCGGATATTCGCCGAGAAATTAAACCTCAGTGGTCAATCTCATTCGCCAAAAGAGTACGAAAGTTATTAACTTTGCTCCTAATATAAGAAACATATATTTTATATCTGAAGCAAGCGACCTCCTGTCAGAGCAAATTGTCAACTGCTAAATAGACCAACACCGAAGCAATTAGGTAATGTCGAAATGAGTAGAGAGTAAAGACTTCAGTTGGCCTATTACTCGTAATTGTCAGCAAACGTACGAGGAAGTAGTTACTTCCAAGTACGATACGTGCCTACTAATCCTTAAAAAACTTTTCAATTATTTTAAAGTGAAACTTACAGCTTTGTTCATTACGGCAGATAAATAGTGAACTTATATTATTGTTTGGTTTTGTCTCAACAAGAGTTCAATGTTTTAAGTTGGTTCAGCACTTAACTTATCGTTCAGCTTAATTTACTCCGTCTGAAACAGAACTGCAGTACTCTTGTTAAAGGCGGGAGGTAGTTGCTAGAGAATATTCTAAAATTAATACTCAGGCTTCGACTTCATGCAGGGAATATCGTCTGTGGGATATAAAGCTTTAATGTTTAATTCAAATGACGAACTTGTTTATGATAATATCTTTGTGAATACTCGTTCGTTTTGGTCAGCAATGATCAGTTGGGGATTGATGAACCATCGTTCTCAAAAATATCTTTGCAAATGAACAGTATGAGGTAAGACCCAAATTTCATTTGCTAAAAGAGCCTTCATTTCTCAAAAAGAAAATCTGTGTTGAGAAACTGAGAAAAGAGCATTGAAGGTTTTTTAGTAATTTGTTTTCGGAAGGAAACTCTATTTTTGCAAGGTTTAGCATTGAATTTAAAGCAATTAACGATTTCAGTGTAATATCAGAGATTTGTTATGTACTTTGTCCAGTAGCTTTGATGGAAACCCGGTTCCATTAACTGCGATATAGATATCAGGTATATTATTGCAACTACTTTCTTTCACATCGGGCTGCAATCTTCGTGAAAACTTGTCCATGCGGTTATTGAGGGAATAATGAATATATTTTGGTCACGATTTGGCGACGGCGTTACACATCGGACCCGCTGTGAGTAGCAATTTACAGTATTTATAAATCAGCAGCACCGAAGTGCTATAAATCTGCGGTCAGAAAATAGATCAAAACCAGCCTAGTGGTAACTCGCAGATGGTTACTATGACTTGATATCATTCATTGTGTTTAACCCTTTCATTCGCGCAGTAACCAGGGGTCTTCCCTTTGACGAGTTGACACACAAAACTGCATGAATCAAAGTGTTAATGTCATTAGTGACTGCGAGGTGAATGATGGGTAACGTATGTGATATTTAATTCAATTTCATCAGGAAGATACTGGCAAAACTGTCAGTAAAGTTACATGGGAACACTTCAAGATGATTTTATTAATTTTACGTTTGGTTGAGGTTGGTTTACAATAATATTTTCTGAATTCCATACCACGATCGCTGACAATCATCATGATGACTCGCTTAATTAGGGACGAAAATTAAAAGATTGTTAAAATGCCGAATTATTGTTGAAGAATTCAAACGTTTCGAGGTAATTCCCTTCGTCAGAGAATAGACCGTAATCTGATCACGTTTCATTATCTGAAGGAAGCCCTTTTCAGGAAACGTCAGAATTTTCCTACATATATTCGGTAAAGTTCCAACTATTTAACTTTCTGCGCTATTTTATTCTGCCAACTTAGCTTCCTATATGTATGTTATTCTCTTAATTTCAGACGAAACTGTCGCCGATTTAGTCGCTTGAAAAGGCACAAAATGAAAGAGTATTTAGAAAAACGTCGTTTTGTGATTAAACGTAGTTTTAGGCAGATCTTTACACGGTCATAGGGTGAACACTAATGAAAGTTGTCGGTGTGAAACTTCCAGGTACCATTGAGATCACTAAGTGGAGTTCAACGACTTGTAATTTCTCATGTTTGGACAGTGAGGCTTTATAGATTTTAAACGGATTTTGTATCGCTGTCAAATTAAATCGACACGCCTACGGTGGCTGCGTTTTTACGAATTGTTACCATAGATTATGGTGATCATGGTGTGTTGACGTCGAAATGATAAAGAACTCAGTTTGCTTTCTACCACAATGTGGAGTACATATCAATCTCGTTTCCAGAGCTTACACCGCGCTTCGCGCACGAAGGTACTGGGAAGTAATTCACCACCGGAAACTAAAAAACCTTGATTGAAAGGACACAATGAGCGCTTTTGTCAATGCAACAACGTCACGAATCACAGGACAAAAAGGCAAATTAAGTTGGTTTAAGCTGGCTAAAATTTGCTTTAATGTATTCAGAAACGCTTAAACATCGCTGAATATCGGATTAAAGTGATCAGTCTTCAGTTACGTTTAAGCTAAGTTTATAACCGAGATTAAACTGCCTTTAAGGTCAGCTTTTCCTCCTGTGAAAATAGAAGTTTGTCCGACTTTTTTTTGAATATCTTTTCTGGAATATGCTCTGAACTATGAAACATGAAGTGCAAAGTTTAAGAGAGGGGAGTTCTATCTAGTTGTACGTTTCACAATTAAAATTTAAGTACTCTCTTGCACCTCGAGTTGTGAATACATCTTTAGAAATCGTACTTTAAATATTGAGTTTTAGCGCCAAATGTTTGACCTCATTCTTATCAAAATTACCTCACATGTTCGTTTTTCTGTTGGTTTTTTTTTAATTAATTATTTTAATTATTTAATTATTCTTAAGATAGCGGGTTCACTAATTAAGAAACAAACAAAATACGTGGTGGTTTTTCTTTTCTTTTCGAGATTAATCAAAATTCAGTACCAGGTCATTTCCTGCTCTCAGCTTCTATTGTGAAACTTCAGACATCACGTACGTTTTCGACAGTCAAATTCATGCTACTTAGATGCGTCACCAACAGGGCAAGAATAATTATCCTGTAGCGAGTTACTTTCACACGAACCCGCTCCAACTGGACGCGTTAGATGAGCTGCCGTACAGAATGACGTCCGATGATGTGTACGCTAGAAATGGAGTACAGAAAATCTTTCCGCCGTGCATGGCAGACCAGAGGTCAGAGAATATACTCTATACAATTTCGATAGATTTTATACTGACCCATGTGTAGTTAATATAAAGGTCCAATTTAATTGATGAGAAACCATGTTTTCATTTAGTGTGTATATATATTTGGCTTTTACTTTTTTCCACAAAACCGTATACGTGGTTTGGTTCGCAGCTGGAAGGATCGATTGGTATTGAATATGATTTGTAAATTTTTTTTATGAAATATACTATCTGGTAATTCCCGCGTAGTTAGTTGTACGAATGTGGTCATGTTTATTTGTCAGTTTGTGCTGAAGAAACAGAAATACATTTTTATTTCCGGATTACTTGTACCGGAGAAAATTTCCTAAATCGTAGAATATCCTATTATTTTGTTCAAGACCTGTACCACTTATGAACGAAGGATATATTGGACATTTTTCAGGAATTATTGTGAATACCGTTTCAAGTTTATGCCTTAACATTTGCGTTCTGTTGGATATTATTGCTTACTGAGTTTGGAAATTTAAGCTTAAATTATTTATTTGCGGATTGAAAAAACTGCAAATGTATGATACTAATGCGATGCGGTGAAGATGAGGGTTTTTGGTCTTCTTTAAATACATGAATTTGCATACGAGTGATAACAAAAACTTCCTTAAACAGCCTGCGTCGACGTTTTATCTTTAATAACAAACGATGTCGTTTCAAAACAGGCGATGACGCAGTAACTAACTTATTTTTGGAGATTTCTTTTAAGGTTATTGATGTGAAAACGAAGTCAACGCCTTTCGACATTGATACCTTTGTTTCTTTTCTGAACCTTATCAATGAATGTCTATTGAGGCGGATTCTCCATGCTGCGGCTTCAATTCGTTTACATATGGATGCTTAATACATTTCAACGAACACGTTTTATGAAGACTTTCTTAGATTGGACACAGCCAACGTTTTATTTTAAAGTGCTCTTTACGATTAAGCAGTCAAGTTGGCAATATTTAATCATTGTGAGAGCATAATTTGAAACGGCATTTCTATTCAACTGTCTTTCAGCGAAACAAAGAAAAGCAGACAATTTTTCTGTGTGAAAGAAGGTTTTAGAACAGTAACACGTCCATCAGGATCAGTTTTTATTCGATAAGCAAATGCGCCAAAATTATAATGCAACACAACATGTTTCCAATAATTTACTTGATATGCATTGACTGTAAACGATGCCAGCTGTTTATTTAATGCCAGAAAAACCCCATGAGGTTTTCAAGTCATTATTAACGGTTGTAATTCCCCAGACTACTATTAGAATATACAAAGGTTAGGTTGGTGTTCACAAGTATCTAAGTAAAATTATCCTATATTAGGTCGTTGAATCGGAAACCAGTTTAAAGATCTTGTGTGTTCATCGAAGCCTCGTCGTTGGGACAATTATCATCAAAACTTGAAGAGGGAAGCTTGCTTTTGCCCAATATTGTCAAAATTCGCCAAATGTTTGTTGATAGTCTAATTAGGTTCCGAACTCAGAGGTGAAGTCGTATTTGCAAATCTTATCAGATGATAGCCGCATGTCATTCTCGTTTTCGTTTTCGGCAAGAGTGATGACTTTAGTGGATGCAACACTCGGTTTCACTGTCGTTCGATGGCCGCAAATATGAACAATATCTTACATGTAAATTAACAGAAGGTTTAAACTTCTTGATACGATGTTTATTTTCGAAAATTTGTTAATAATTAATGAACATTTGGCATCAAAGACTTTTTTATGATCATTTCACTTTTCGACGAGCGGATTGCTACAGCAGGCTACACCTGGCAACCATACGTGGATTGATAAAGCAACATAAGTTGCAAAAAACAACATTCATAAATCAACCACGTTCACTTTTATTAATATAATTGATCGTCCTCGTAATGAAATTGTTACGGCATTGATGACTGAACAATGTTGTAAGAACGTTAGTTATCATACATAATAAACTTTGCTAATTACATTGGTTTCGAGGTACACCAAAACATAGTCTACGCCTGTGAACAAATACGAACAAGCTGTAGGATTCCAACGAAGACTAGCAGTGAAATGCACGAACGATTGCAAACGAGTTACAACGAATTGACGATTACGAATATATTTTATAAGTGTGATATGTGTGCGATTTCTAAAGGAAAAAATACATAAATATACAGCTTTATGACTTACAAACATAAACGCGGGCTAACAAAGTTAAACAAGACCCTACCTAACTGTTAACCTTCGCAGGTAAACCAAAAGGATAAAGGAAACAAGTTAAAACAGTTACACATAAAAAACAATTTCGTGCGATATGGCGGCAATCACAAACTATGCT
>JBAHVQ010000309.1:40676-79819 GCA_036872915.1 Nanipora kamurai | reverse complement strand
GCAATGTGGTTTTAATAAACTGATTATTATTATTATTATTATTATTATTATTATTATTATTATTATTATTATTATTAAGTAGTTTCCTTAACATGAGACCAAATTATGTAATTTTCCTATGTTACCATGTTAACAATAGAGATGGAAGTTGGCATATTTTCATGATTATCACAATTGAGACACATTATCTTAGGTTTTCTCTGGAAAATTGGTACGTTTTAAGCAATATATTAGGGAAGGTTGTCGGAACAGATTTTTTGCGATAGAATTTGTGGATTTTAAAAAATTCTGTTTTATGAAAAATTATAAAAATTTAATATGTTGTCGCACTTGATCTCTTGGCCTTTTTTTATAAAAAAATGCACGAAAAGAAAACATCCAAAAATATATTTGTACTGAGGCCGATAGTTGTGATAGAATCATTCGACAAGATCACCGTCTACGCATGCGTGGCACGCCATAATTAGTTACCAGTCCTTCATTAAAAATTATCCAAGGGAGCCATCTCAACAGGTGTATACAATTTTATGCTGCATCCCGTCAACATCCATCAAGGTAAGTCGATGCAGTGTGTTTGTTTACTACTAGTTAATCCAAGCTTAACCTTAACCATCCTCCTAAAACTGATCCTAAAACTGATCCTAATACTAACTCATTCCCTGAAGTAAGTCATTCCAAACCCGGGCTCCAAACCTCTACCTGTCTTTCCCGTTACGTAATGGTTTATTACAAAAATTGTGCGACTAAGAGTGAGGGATAGGTTGCGTATGAAAAACTGACATACCATGAAATAGATAGACATAGGTTGGCTGTCAACAAGGCCCTTTGCTCCTAAATAAGAGCTGATTTCTTATGCAGCACATTTACACATTTATTGCCGATACTGTTAAAATAATTTCTTCCTAAAAGCTCCATAAAACATGACACCTGCTCGCCCCAGGCCTTTTGGTTGTGGTCAGGTCACCTGGAATAGATGGTTTGCAATTAATCCCTTGACATTCAGTACAATCAAAGATTCGGCGGCCATCCTGGTTCCACATACAGCTGATCACTACAGAACTCCCCTAAAGACTGGAGTCAAGGTAACCTGTACAAGTTGTGATATTGGCTGAAGGTTTACAACGACAAATCATAGGGGCGCTGGTTACCTAGAACCCAGTTTTTGCGAGACGGTTCAACCAAGATGGTTTCCATGACGTCATGAGAAAACCATCAAAACTGAGGTTTGCATATTCTTTTAAAGCTCAAGGATTTCGAAAAAATAATAAAAATAAAAACGCCAGCTGATATACAACATAATACACAGAGAACACTCGAAACAGCTGGGGATCACTCAGCTGTAAGATATAAGAATGTATGCATTCTGTCTACCAGGTGATCTGATCACAGCCAAAACAGATATCCAGTTTCATATTTTTAATCATATGAAACATCCGGAGTCTGGTGAAACTGCTTGGAACTTTGTGTCAGTATTCAGAAAAGGGAAAGGTATTTCCATTAGAAACCTAAGAATTGAATCTGGTATAGTTCATGAGATATTAACTACTTTAAAATTGAAAAAGGATTTCTATTTGACAGCTCGTCCCAGTCCACTTTCTTGTTTCTAGATCACCTGGCAGTAATTCTATGCCTCATATACGTCGTGAACACTGCCTACGTAACATTCTACTTTCCAGGTGATCTGGAAACACGAAGAGGACTGGGGCCAGTTGTCAGAAATCCATTTCCAATTTATGTTAGTTAATATTTCATAAACAATGCCAGATTCTGTTCTCTAATTTGTAATGGAAATACCTTTCCCTTTATTGAATACTGATACAAAGTTTCAACAGTTTCACAAAAGACACAGAATGTTACAATTGATTAAAAATATGAAACTGTATTTTTACTGTGCTGCTAGTCCCAGGCCTTTTGCTTGCGTGTCACATCACTTGGTCTTTATTACAGAGATCATAAATAAGACTAGAGGGGGCACGGACCTTTGATTTCAGTCCGAAGATATTCGCCCATTGGACGCCGCCAGATTGCTTTTATTGGGAGGCAAATTTGAAGTCCGGATGAAAATTTACGATCGATTTCTGTTTTTAACTGTTTCCCACCGAAAATATATATTGGCACGTAGTTTCACTTCGAGTTACAGCGAAGAATTCATGGGCCACATTCCTTTTGTACTGTTAAACCTCAGATTGGCAAGTCAAGACGAAAAGTCGATTCTTGTTTTATATTTCCGACTAATTGGTCCCATACACTAGAATAAGCCTTTTAATTCGCAATATCGCAGTCTGACTGTTCTAACCTTACACAGGGTAAGTGCTCACAGTTTTCTTCATCATATTTTTACTTCAGTTTTTCCACGGCTTGCTGCGGAAATTTTTATGTTTATAATCTGGGATAATCGACATTTAATTAATTCTTGATTCCGCGACATCGAGGACCTCGAATAGCAAGGATCTGGGGCATTTTGGAACGTTTGACCCTGTATTTACCAAATATGGTCAAAGATGGCAGCGCTCAAGTGGCGGTTAAATTTTTGGGCCAATGCCTCCTCTAGTCTTCTTCATGATCTCTATGGTTTTTTATATCATTCATGATATTGTTCCAACATTACGTACCAGTTTCCTAAGGTTCGTAACATAAAAATTGTTCCATATTAACAGGCCAAGATATAAAACAGTTTATTGTTTTTATTTCAGTATTAAGAACAAATTTATGTAAAATACAATTTTAAGTTTTATAAAATGTGTACTCCAGAAACAACTAACTACAGCTAAAACTACGACATCGATATAAAAAGCTTTGCATAAAATTTAAGAAGTTTCCTATCAATGTACTCATTTTAGGTTAAATTAGGCGTGTGATTGAACTTTACTAAAATGGACTTCAGGACGAATTCTCCTTCACCCCTTGGTTTCGGCCTTTATCGTCCACCAAGTCGTCGGTCCACTCGACCGCCCATCATTTGGTCGGTTCATTGGTCCGTCCGTCTCAGTGGCGGATCTAGGGGGTTCCAGGGATTCTAAGGAACCCACCTTTTTCAGATATTCGTGGCTGTTTTGTTGAATTCGTCGACAGTCGACGAACAAATACAGGACACAAGGAAACTTATCCAAACCCTGACCCTAACCCTAATACCATTCGGGAACGCCAACCCAGCTGATAGGGGTTTGGAGACACTAATACAACACCAACTCTTGCCTTTAATCAAACTTCATAGCTGCTTAAACCTTCAAACCACTACAATGTGTAAAGGTTGGTTCGTTGTTGTTTACAAAGTGTGAAATCAAATATTTTCTTTCTCAGAAGGCAGGAAATGCCATTTCAGAGAATCTAGATCTTCAAAATTCCCGGGGACCATTCCCCCGGAAGCCCTAGCATGCTCGAGTTTCGCCCTCGAACCCCCTTTATCAAAATCCTGTAGCCACCACTGCATCAGACCAAACATTCATCAGCACATCCATCCATCCACTCCGTAACTTTGAAATAGCAGAGTTGACGTTTCGAACGAAGGCTCTTCGTCGGAGTGAAATGTACAATGATATAAAAACCAGGCGGTGTTTTTTAATTATTTTTCCGTTTCACTTCGATGAAAGACCTTCGGTCGAAATATTAGTTTTACTACATCAATGTTTCGGCAGCTCCCCAACCCTTTTGGTTTTACACCTGCCGACCAGCACTTCCTCCTCAGCACCTTACATCTATAAGTCTTTCCATCCTCATGTCGGTCTGTCCATCCATTAATCAGTCTATTTATTCCTTTACTTACTTATTTGATTTTTTACAATTTAAATGATTCCTTTTTGGACGGGAAATACAGTTTTCACTCTCAAATCGATCGAAACTTGAATCCTTTTAGATTAGTCTTTTTAATTTTCACTCTGGTAAAAGATTAACAACCATCTTAAACTTTGGGTCCTTAACATCAAAGGAGGAGAGACCGGAATTAGGAACAAACAGATTGATATTTCAATCATTAGAATTAACAGAACATGCGTACCTGCATCCATCCATTCATGTGTCTATCAACTAGTACATCCACATGTGTTGGATTAAATGATTAAACATTCGCTTTAAACGGTGTCTGTTCTTCTAGCTTGCTCATAATAGCCCAAGTCTAAGAAATTCTGGATTGTCTAACATTTCCCAATTTAGAATTTGTTCGCTGATAATACGTGATGTATCGGGGCATACACATTTGAAAATTAAAAGTATTTTAGAGAAGATCAATCACACAGCTTTATCTGACTCCACACAAAAACTTACAACATCAAGTTGACAAAAAAAGAACACTTGCTAAAAGCTCATTCGACAGTACAAAAAATTCTGTACGTACTAATACAATCGTTCTGTTCCTTGCTACAAATTTAGATGAGTTCTAAAAACTATTTTCTTTTTTAAACTGTAAGACATCAACCTTGGTAAAAAAATTAAAGGTTCCACACAATAACAGCGAAATTGTAATAAAAATATTCTTTCATGTATTTTTGCAGCCTTTCCATCTGGACATTTGATTAAAAATGGCTTTTCGTCGGCTTTAAACCTCCGAAAACATTTGCGAACTCTTGTTTGTCTGAAGACAAGATAGCAACTAAAAATGATATCATAAATCTTTCCGAATACTTTTCGACTACTTCCCGGATTTCAAGTCAATATTCTAACCAGATCCAGAAAATCCACCTGAGTAATAACTTTTCTACATCCGAAGGACTCTATTTACAAACTCACCACAGTTCCCAGACAAAGTCCGCGCATGTCTAACGGGTTCCCTCATACCACGGCTGTCCCCACACCTCCCACCTTATCCTCTAAAAAGCAGTGAAGACTGTTAAACTGCGGTCTTTCATCAGGGTCACTGGTCCAGCAACGTAACATCATGTCGTAGACGTCTTGTTCACATACTTCTGGTTTACTATTGTAGACAACCGTCGCGGCACCTTTAGTGAACGCCGCCTTAGCGTTGGCGATAACTTGTTCATCTGTGAGGTCGGCATACGGAAACTCCCCAGCCAAGGTGAAAATTTCCCACAGCGTTATTCCAAACGACCAAACATCGGTTTGCGTAGTGAAACGACCTGTGCGAAAAAAGTTTACGTTCAGTATTTCGAGGTCACCTGGCTTGTTTGTCATACTTCCTAAATAGCTCTTCCCACATGGATTGATTGACTGATTGTTTGACCGATTGTTTGACTGTCTGATTGACTGCTTGATCGATCGATGGACTGGATTGATTCGATTGATTGAGTCTTTGTTTAAACGGGAATTTTTTTCCATATTAGCAAAACTGATTTTCAAGAAAGCCGAGATGATATTTACAAAATATCGCGTTTACATATTTACTTACAAATAATTAGTTCATGATAAGGTGACGACTGACAATTCAAGCCAAAGGCCACCACATTATCTCCTAATGTGCAACTTCAATACTATTATCAATTATAACAAAAGGGAGAAGCTAATCCAATTGTAGGCGGAAGATCGCTTTGTTATCATCCCCGAAGTGTAGCGGTTCGTAGCCGGTGAGTCATTGATTTATTGGGGGTCAAACTCTCAACAAAACAATTGTATCGCCTAGCAACAACACCCGCAAGGCGATCTTCCCTCGGGACTACACCCCAAAAGATAATCTTACCAGGGACAACGTACCATAGGTCAATTAGTCCATGGGCAGAGACGACAAAATTCACAATATATTACCAGTCAAGCGGGAAAAAGTTATCACATCATCACCCCCCATGTGTCTACTTTATGTTTAAGCACGATAACCCAGCCGATTTGGTAGCTTTTAGTATTTGTAAGGCATTATACGTAGGACAGCGGGGCTTTGCTTCGTAATCACTAGCCATCCTTTCTAGGGGTTATTGAGACAGATTAGATCCTAAGGGAAGTCCTACAACATGTAACCCTAACAGGTTGTAGTTTCTGAAAGGTGAATGAATTTGACAGGCAAAGTTGTACTATTCTAAAATCTTGTGATTTTCCCTTCACATGTAATGGAGCACGTTCCGGAGCATTCCTTAGTTACTATAGCAAATTCCAGATACGGTACCGGAAATGTGGCTTGGCTCATGGACTAAATGCAATCAAACAGTAATCAAGCCGACGATGCGAAAATAAAGTTGGTGATCCGAAAGAATTTATCTTAAAAAAGGTTAACTTTTTTCCCAGAAATAGATTACACCAATCACTGAGTACTTCTTTGCGTTTTTTAAGATCGTTTTTTTCTTTATGACATCTCACTTT
Source organism: Nanipora kamurai (assembly GCA_036872915.1). Lineage (NCBI taxonomy): Eukaryota > Metazoa > Cnidaria > Anthozoa > Scleralcyonacea > Helioporidae > Nanipora > Nanipora kamurai. The sequence continues at coordinate 73,582 of JBAHVQ010000309.1, read as the reverse complement.
CGGAAGTATCCCCATAAGGTTTCGATGGTTTGCCAAGACAACCAGTCTACAACAGACCATTACACTCTTTATACACTGGAAGGCCGACTGCCCCTCAAAAAGTAAAGCCAAAAATGGCGGACATGGGGCCTTTTTGGAAGTCTCCCTCAGTCCCTCACGCGGTCCCATTAACTAGAACCAGTATATAACTCAAATCTTAACGATAACTGTAACCCTAACCTTAGAACTATCCCCCTGGGAACGAAAGACTTATCAATATTTCCTGCGGGGAAAAGTCACTACGAAGACAAACGCGTGGGGGCCCTAGGGAAAATGTCCAAAAGGCCTCCATGTTTGACCATTTATGGCTTCACGTTTTGAACTGTTGACTGGAGTCCGCCTTCCTGTCTATATAGAGTTCAGTGGGATAGACACAAGGTGGGTCATAGATACTGACCTTATATCCTACGTATACTAGTAAGTTGTTATACCCAGGCTAAACGTTCCTTCCAACGGATTTCCCATGCGGTTTCAACAGAATCTCAAGCAAGAGAGTCTATGTTCCTGTCACTGTCCTACATATACAGACCTAACAAGACAGCGGCCTTCAAGTTTGGGACATTTCATTGCATACAAAAATAATGGAATCCCGCGAGCCCAACAATATGATTGCATAGTTTGTTGTTGTGTTTTCGTATGATGTTGCCATCGTCGTTACTTGAATGATAATTCGTGCAGTGACAAGAAAACAAAATGTTATTTCCGTCAATAAAACTTTACCTTGAAATATACTTTCAGGCGCCATCCATCTTATGGGGAGCATAACTCGTCCCTGAACACGGTAGTAATGTTTGGAATACAACAGACGCGACATACCAAAGTCAGCCAGCTTCACAGTCAACCCTTCACCAACCAGACAGTTTCTGGCTGCGAGATCTCGGTGAACAAAGTTCAACGACGCGAAGTACTTCATTCCAGAGGCTACCTGAGAAGCGATGTACATCAAGTCTTGGTACTTGATTGGCTGTTTTGTGTTCGCGTACAACATCTCGTCATCATCCCCCTCCAACACATGCGCTCGGAGGAACTGGTTCAGGTCACCGTTTTCCATGTACTCGACGATCATGCAGATCGGTTCTTCCCGACATACTCCCAACAGACGTACAACATTCTCGTGCTGGAGACGTGACATAACCCGTACTTCCTTGAAGAAGTCCGTCTTGATATCCTTCGCTACGTTCATCTTTAAGGTCTTTACAGCTACAATAATCTTTGTTTTGCCTTTGTAATCATCTCCCAGTACAGCGCCCATATCCTTAATGTCAGCCTCAGCAATGTGAACCTCCCCAAACTGTCCGTCGCCAATTTTTTCTTTGAATACCAAATTTTCACGGGGAAACTTTTCCATGGTTGACCCTCGTCTCAATGTTTCTTCCTGCGGAGCGACCAATGTCGTGCCAGACACACCATACAGCGGTTCCGAGTACACCCCTTCGTAAATTGGGTTCGCCAGTATATCATCATCATCATCATCTTTCTTCATTAAACTGTCTACTGGCTCTGCATACTCATCCGGGACATTGGGAGTGTCGCTGACATTTGGTTCGGCATAGAGGTCTGACTCCTTTTCACCTAGCAACATGTCCACATCAGAGGCCTTAAGATACCCCGGTTCCGGTTTACAGGTACGGGTAATATTCCCGTATCGGTACCCGTACGCGCCGGTACGATTTGTAACTTAAGATTCCCGTGTAGAAAACCTCAAACAAAAATGGCGGCTGCTCAAGGAAGGTTAGTATCTCTGTGTTATTTGGCGTACTAGACAGTTTCACTTTTAACTGAAAACCCATCACCTAATAAAAATCTTATATACTAAAAACTGTAGTTTTGAAAGCCTGTTGAATTAAAAAGTGTGTCAAGTAACGAGTTCGCATTTTATCGCAAAAACTAGTCAAAGATTCAGACAATATTTTGCCATTTGAAAGCTAAAGTAAAACTTTTGTTTCTGTCAAAACATGTTTAAGGACCAGTAGCTTATAAGATACATACATTTTAAAATTAATACACTTGCACGTTTCCCTGTTCCTAATCGGAAATCTTAGCTGTTTGTCCGATTACTCGTTTGTCTTCCTACGGACAGAACAGGATTTATCCCGTGAAAACTGGTAGAAACTACGAGTACAAATGCCGACAGCAGCAAAAATCAAGAGAAAAAATGGCGGTACCAGTACCCGTAAACCAAACCGGGATATCTTAAGGTCTCCAACAAGTTCCCAACTCACATTCGTAATTCGTATGATTTACTTTTTCCATTTATTAAGCATTACTGTTATTGTAATTTCATCCTCTGCGGATGTTCTATATGTGGCAATGAAACGTTAGATTTTAATAAATATAACTCTCTCCGAGTACTGCGCTGAGCTCCTATAATCGTCAGGAGAAAAGTAGAGGAATGGGGCTTATGGAAGTTTATGTCAGACTTTTGTTGTCACCACCAGGCCTCGCTTTTGGCGTTGCATGTTTTCTTAACGCCAAAGCGAGGCTCGGAAGTGATAAAAAAAGCGTGACGTAAAGTCGCATAAGCCCCATTCCCCAAGCTTTTCCCATTTCTAATGCTCTCCCTCGTTTTCTGGGGTTATCGTGTCTCAAAGTATCCCATTCCTTATCTCCTACTGAATTCTATTTTGAATCTCATGAGTTATCCAATCAATTTCCCTTTATCCGATTGTTAGGTCACCTCAAGCTACTCACAACTTTATCCTTTCATATCCACTCTACTGCAAGTTAGAGTATAACCCATACCATCCAAACTTATTGCAGGCCATCCCTTCAATATTCGTTTCATTACTTCCATACCCATTTCATCTTTCTCCCTAATATTTTGCTCTAATATTTCAGTCATCTATTTAGTTAATTCCGTACCGCTCCAATGACCTACCGCTGGGCAGCACTTCTGAACTCACCTACAGTCTGCACTTCGTTTACTGCAGTACTATTCTTACCACCAGGAGATAACATCGGTTCCTTTTCATCGTCTCTGCCAAGGCTTTGCCAATAAAGCGGATTACCAACATTCTCGTTCAACTTGTCACACGTATCAACGTACGAATCAGGTGCGCTATCTCTTTCAGCCAGTTCCACATGCACTGCGGGCCCATCGTTCTTGATTCTGTGTCGTTTGAGTTTGTCAAAGCAAAGGGCACGGCGTCGGTAGAGGAAGAAGATGAGAACGAGAAGAATGATGATAACAAGCAGAACAACACAGACTATGACTATGGTTATCCGAATGTTACCAGATCCAGTAGCAGGACCAGCAGTACTTTTAGTGCAATCTGGATAATATAATCAGCAAAATATATGAATTACCATTTATCATAAGATTCTCCTGCAATTCGGAATTAATTTTAAGCTTAAATTTGAGTTTTCCACCTAGTGAATAAACATATTGAGTGTCTCAGATTTATAAAATTTTCGATATTTTTTCGATTTACTGCGAAAACTGTGAGTAAAGTTACTGTGGACTGACCTGAAAATAGAAATTATCTGATAGCTCAAAAAATAATCGGTACACTGACAAACTGAGACACGTTTCATTCCCAATATGTTTATTTATCAGGTGATGAATTTTCAGACGATACCCATAAATCCTTGTTTACCGTTAGCCTCTTGAACACCGAGCGGAAGCGTCAGAAACAGTAGCGGACTTTTTTTTTCTTGTTAATACAAGCTAAATAATGTTATGACGGTCTTACAGCCAGTTAGATAAGCTCTTCAACCATATATAGCTTTAGTATATTCGAGTAATAAGTGGAGCGCTGTGACGTTTTGCGCGAAATTTACCGTGAAGGTCTACTGTAAACTTACGACGATTAAGCAGGAATCGTACAAATATGTAAGATTGCCGGTTAAAGCAGTGAATAGTCTAGAGGTAATTCAACTTTTTGCACTGAAATTTCAACATTTTATACAAGACGTGCGAAAATTATATTTTAAATTATATTATTAAAATTTATACAAAAACGGGCGAAATTTTTGCCTTCGTGTTATTACCATGGCAAAAAAACTGGTAATTTGGTGGATCAAATTTAAGTTCGGCTGCTCAACGAATAAGCCAACTGGACATGGTATGATTAGCTCAAGTGCATGAAAAACATTCCCTTCATCCATAAACCAGACTCAAGAATACAAACCACCAACCTCGACCCCAGGGTATCAGAGCGCGGGATCGAGGTTGACAAACCACTTGCCTGTACACGATGACGAAGTGTCAACTGTTGAATCTGTTGACGAGGGTTTGCCAATACCGCATGATGGAACGTTATCATCAGTGCAACTTTTAAATGTCTTTTGAGAGTCGGTAACGGGAACTAATAACAACAGGAAAACAATTAGTACATGTGAAATGTTCGACAAAATTTCAAGACAAACTTCGCTTCGCCATAACTAATTGTGATATCAACAACGCATAAACATCCACTAGTCTGACTATGATAATGGCGTAAAAAGTTAAAAGGTTGGTAGACTGCCGAATACATGTAGCACAATTCTGACGATTCGAGCAAAGACCCTTCTTCAAAGAATGAAACGTGTTCTTTCAGCTAGAATTGGAATTGCAGTTAGAATTGAATTAGAATTGTGTTACATATATTCGGCAGTCCGCCAATCTCTTAACTTTCCACGCTGTTTTACTTACTGCCTACGCAGTCTACGAGAGCTGGACTTAGACCATTGGCATTTATTATCTACGTCAACGACCTACCAAACTGTCCCAAATCAGTACGGTTAGACCTCATTGCGGACGATATACAGCTCACTACTTCATCTGGCAACACTGACAACATAAGTCTTGGGAAACCTTGTTGATCAAACTGTTGAATGCCATGGACCCAGAAAAAGTCTGAGCTGCAGGCGGGACTCGAACCCGCAACCGTCTAGAGCTCAGAGTTCTGAGTAATGTGGAAAATTTAGAACTGATAAAACTCGCCCTGAGCGATACGAGATTTCCGAAGAAAGTTGTCGATTGCTTCGTAAACAGCTTCGTAAACAGGTTATTCCTCCCAAAATGCGGAGAAAATGCGCTGCTGGAAACTCGAACTCGTACTCAACCTAAACTTCCCTAACGATCCTAAAAACAATTGTGAAATAACATTTGGCTTCTGATTCCCGATACTTCTGGAGTGGTCATTTGGGTATCTTCCCTGTAGGGATAATCTAATGACCAAAGAGTAAGAAAGCCGACTAATCAACATACATAAAATGAAGACAGAAGCTGATCACAATCTTACAACAGGACCGCAATGGCAAACCGGTGATATCGACTTCCATGAAACACTAATAGACTGTCGAAGGAGCCAAAACTCTCTTTGACACTCAGTAAAATTTGAACCAGTTCAACGCACAGGTGCCCTAATCTCAAGTTTCGACGGGTGAGATCACTGACCTCCATATAACTGAAGTCCGCCATCTAGGTATGTCATAAACCCTCCTCAACCAGTCGCATGCAGAGATGAGTTACATGAGATGGAAAAGGGACATGGGACCAAACTCGAGAAAAAAACCAAGTTTAGTAAGTTGACAACGTTTTAAAAGCTAAAAACATTTGTCGGTAAACCAAAAATTTGACTAAGTTTGGACACCTTTTACAAGATTCCAATCGGAAAATAATTCTGAATGTTTTTTTACGTAGTATTACTCGTTGGCACCCGTCGGATAACTCACCAAGATGGTGCCGGTCAATTGAGGACACTTTTGGCCATACAAAAGGATCGGAGATCCGCAGTCCCATTATACAGAGGTGAGAGAGGGTGAGAGAGGGTGAGATAGCCCGCGACACGGGCAGCGCAGGCATGTTAACACTATTACATAAAAAATAACAAGGCTGCACACTATGTTGGATGGCCCAACACACGAAGTCAAATATGTCCGCTCAAAAGGGTTGGTCGGCCATAAATCTTTCACGAGCACTTGGTACGAAGGTTGGTCGTTCCATTAAACATGGTTTCTTATTGATTTCAGCAATCTCGAAGACTCGCGAAGTCATTTCCCTTCTCGACTTCAATTTTCCTTCTATCTGTGGCGAGTTGATTCCGTGACAGGACCAAAACAAGCCCTACCTATGGTGTGATGGGTCAAATTGCATGCAGGACAAAAAACGTACTAACGGCGAGTCCCTTCAGTAAGCTAGCTGAGACAATATATGAAAGGATTAAACTTACTGAAGGAACTCCCGTTAGTACGTTTTTTATCCTGTGTGCAATTTGACCCATCCCACCCTAGGTAAGGCTTGCTTTGGCCCTTGCGCCTCGGAATCAATGAGGTGTCAAACGTGAGCCAAATTTCATTACTCATCAACTTTTAACGTCGTTTGATACGGGCTTTAAATACAAAAGACCTTACAAAACTAGGCAAAATAATGAGTTGTGCCGATGTACGGGTTGGTAAAGGAACGGATGCAAACACTTATTCGAGAAGGGTGTTTGTTTGATGGTGGTAATTAGCTGGAAAAATAGCGTAAATATGGGTACGGGACTTGACTAATAATCTATTTGAAATGTTCAACCCACGTACTGTACCTGAGCCAAATTTAATTTCACTGATCAAAATCCATCTCCCTCGATGATAAAGTTGAATCCTGACGAACTTTCCAATATTACCACAGAGGGAAAGGGAAATATTCACGTTCTCTTCCTTCACTTTTCCTTCATCTTGCGTTGGACAGTATGGAAGAGACGAGCTGTCAGAAAGATCATCTTCAGTAGTGCCAAAAAATATTCTTGATTTATTAAAGACCAAGCTTTGACGGGATGCGTTAAAATTCATGGTAATAATGATATTATCGAATTTCCTTGGAGTATTAAATTCAAATGTAATATTGATCCCATGTCGTGACATAATATTTTTTCGCCAACCGACCCATCCTTTTCCCATGTACTCCTTTGAGTCAACTGGACCAGCTCTACCATCTGTCAACAAACCAGTCCCACCGTACAATTCTCCATTTCTGGTCAATCCGATATAAGAGGTGTCTTTATAATGAACTTTTCCATTCTTAGTACTGTGACCCTCCGGCATAGAGTAGGAAAGTATGCCTGAAATAATAAAGCGCCTTATTACAGGAAACGATAAGGAAATTTAGCATTACGGTTTAAACATACATTATAAAACAAGCTACATACATACCATGTACTTTAAAAGTAGATAGCTACGTAGGCAGTGTTGAACAACATGTAAAACATCAAAAGGTTAGGAAACTGCAGGAACGTGGAATAGAAAGTATTCACGGTTCGAACGAAGGCCGTTCGTCACAATGAAACGTTCTCCGGTCGAAACGTCAGTAATTTTTAAGATCCGGAAATTTCCTAACCTTTGGGATTTTCATTCAATATGGGCCGACTCGTTACACAGTATGATCTGACAATTCCAAAAAGCCACTCATGTGACACATATATTGGACGAATATTTGCCATTTACACTCGGTAAACCACGCTCTCGTCAAAGGCCTTCGTAGCTCAGTTGGCAGAGCACTGTACTAGATTCGAAGGTTCGCGGGTTCGATTCCCAGCCGGACACCTTAGATTGCAACTTTTCGCAACTCGTCCCGGTTGGGTATTGAAATGTATTTTTCTGACACTTGAAAATTTCCTTCACCAAATATTATCACTCATGTGGCACATTAGGTTACCTAACATGCTTTTTATACACGTTTTAGAAGTTTTAGAAAAAATTACATGTGTAATGGGAAACATTTAGGTTTGATGATATAACTGGGATAATTACTTGGGAAAATTTTATACTATTAACTGGTGGTTTATGACAAAACAAGGGGGTGGGTCCCCCACGTGGTCAGTCGAGGATTATGAGGTGGACGCATGTCTCTTGAGGACTAAGAGGTGAACGCACGCGCTTTCCGGGATCATATGATATGAACAGGCCGTTCGGAGACGTGACGCTCCTCAAGGCTTTCAACCTGTGAACGTGAACAAGTGTAAAAGTAAAGGGGAAACCCTGCGTCGCGACACCTTCGATGCTGTAGTTCATGTCCAAACGTTGGCGTGTCGAAGATGAAAGATTTCTTTTGGCGGCCGTTTACCTCCACTTTGTCGAATATGTTTAATCTCTTGGTTTGGGTTTATTTGGCTGTGGATCTGAGCTGCCAATGAAAAGTCAAGAGTAAGGTCATGTTGCCATGGTGTTACTCAACTACTTTCGGTTCTCAAATTTCTCTGTCCGATATCTCTTTTGCCATTTTCGTTTTAACGCGGAAGTCCCGTTAGGCTTTTTTACGCCAATATCTTTTCAATTTCTTCACTTTAACCTGCCAATCATATGTCGTTTCAGATTACCAAGCCGTGTGCTTGATTACGGCACAAATGGAGATCGAAACACCCAGTGACGTATATCGGGTTTGTCACCTCGCTAACGCCTTGGAGAAAAGTATTTTCGCAGTTTTCATTTCGAATCTTAGCGTTTCGGTCCGATTTGACGCGCCTATATTCTAGTGAATATGCACTCTGTGGGGAATGGAATACGTTTCGCGGCGATCCGCATAGCCGTTTTCGAGTTTTAGATAACAAAGTTCAGGCACACTCACAGAAATAACGGGATTATGGTATAGATATAGGCGCCGTCGACCCTTCAGTTTGCACCAATGCCAAAATCTACCAGCAGACAGCTTGATTTAATTTTTAAAACCACTTTCTACACATTATTCTGTATATGAAAGAGAAAAGTTTGTTGCAGGGTCGCTGTAGAGACAAAGGGTCCCGGAGGTGGTTGTAAACGTAAAAGCCTTTAAAAAATCAGTAAAAGGATAACTGATGCCGTCAGTGTTATACGCTTTTTGCGACCACGTAAGAATACGAAGATCGTGAGGTAAATTTAAATGAGATATAAATCAAGCAAAGTACGCCAAGAACAAGTTCCACACCAGACATAAAGCAATTAGATATTGCGATAATCACTTGGTATTAACTTCTATATTTGTCGGTGACTTTAAAACGAACTGGTATCTTACCCAAATCGACTCCCCCTTGATACTACCTAGTTACCTTTTCCATGATTACAAGCCCTTTTTTTCACTCCTCATAAATGAGTCAAGACTGCCATGCTGTATGTAGTTCATTATCCTGAATATGTATGGAGCTTGTCAATATTTGAACTTATAGTATAGTTTCTGGTTTTATAAAATAACCAATAAATATTTGTAACGCAAACACAAAAAGTTAAATTGGTGGCAAATACTTAACACGTCTGAACTTCATCTGTGAAATATCTAAAACAGGGTTTAGTGCAGAGCCCAGTCTGGTCTCTTATGGTAGCAATAGGATTATCTGGCATCGCTTCGTAAAAGACTTTGCATCGTGCCCCAATTAACGTAACCACAATCAATCATATACCACCTTATGGAAAAAACAATGGCCAACTGTTTTATTTACCGAAAGGAACAATAAGTGCATCAGCTTCAAGAGTTTAAAGTCCTTTAGAATTTAACTTATGGTTTTGAAATTTATATCATAGTAATCTTTGATAAATCATCTACAAAAACATCTTGCCGATTTTTGAAATTCGGTTTCGTTCAGTTTCTATTAAATGATTTACGTTTTAGTCACAAAACATTTTGACATCTTCTTAATTCAAAACACCGACAACTGTTGGTAGATAATTCATCAGAGATTACAATGTACAAATTTCAAAACCATAAATTAAATTCCAAAGAACTTTAAACTCTTGAAGTCAACACACTTCCTTTCGGTCAATATAACTGCTGACTATTGAATTTTTCTCAAAATTAGTTTCATAACCGTCTTCCATCATCAATTAGTTTTAATTTGGTGTATGACAAGTTGTTATCACATTAATAGGTGTGAGATGCAACCTCTTTTACGAAGCGATACCAGATAACCCTATTGCTACCTTAATTCATTTCGTCGGGGCTGATGCTATTACAAGTATTTTTTAGAAAAGGGAGATAGATCTTTCAATACAAACGGTAATGAAGAAGTATTAAGAAATAAAACCAATTTCAAAATCGAATTTAGAGTATTTATTTTATTCTGTGCAACATTTTGGCATCACATAAACCAATTAGCATTTGAGATCTTTTAGGTTACTGTATGTTTCCATATAATTGTCTAGATCATTTCAGTCACCCGGATTGCCCCAACAGCGGAGAAGTCAGGGCGGCAATCACATGGGGACAATAACAGGCAATCGCTAACGATGCCGATAACCAAGTCAATCAAATATACCGTACCTGAATACCACGTATGTCTATAGCCTGGTATCCTTTACCCACTGATTTCTTCAGTATAGATAAAATAATGATAATTCCGAGTATACTTTGCATATTCTTATTAGAACTAGCAATATGTTTATTGTAAATTTTCAACTACACCTTAGACGTCTTCAGACAATTACTTTACAGAAGTTCGTTTTCTTTAATTAGTAAATAAAAATGCTAATGGTTTTTGTAATCAGTGTTTAAAAATTTCAAATTTAGATACTGCAGCAATGTGGTTTACGCAACGTTAAGTGGCATTATTTGTGTGATAACAGAAAATGAATTTCTTAAAGTAAATACTTGTTGGCAATTTCCTGTTTTATAAAAACGTTTTCTTCGTTTTGATTTATAGCATTTCAGTCTTTAAAGTAATGTTTGCTACTACCTAATTAGACTACAAACCTTGATCATTCCAATGACAACCATATAATTCCAGCCTTAAACAAACTTGGTTTTTGTTGTAAGACCCTGGATGAATTCTGACATATCTTGCAACTATAGCAGGATCAATTTTGCGATGGACCACATTTGATACATCAGTGTTACCATCAAATATCTACAATATATAAAAAACACAAAAGATAAATGGAAGAGCAGTGTACTTCCTCTTCATTTAATATTCAGGTCAGTTAGTTAATGAAGACTAGCTTTCATAGTGTCAATACACAAAAACCAATAGTTTATGATCTAGCAAACTATGAAGAGAACTACAGTATGTTTTAAAGAATGACAAAATTATTCTTTAATTAACAGGTGTGTGTACTGTAGCTTTAAACAGAAGACTTGTTCTTTAATGTGGCACATATAACACATGATAGGATATAGAGCAACTGTTTAGAATATGTATAATATGATTTCATGACCAATATTGCTAAAATCCAGCTGGTCGTGGCTACAGTCAAAACTGCAACTAATTTGTTAAATAACTATAAGAAATTAATAAGTTCCAATGATAAAAACACAAAACACATTTCCCTCATAGGGTTTTTTGCAATATCAAAACTTAAAATGAAAGGGCACCTCAAATAGGGAACCACATGTCTGATGTTATCCCCACCCCCAATAGTTATGAAATCAGTGTACCAACCAAAATACCATTACAATGTCAAAACAAAAATCTTAACAAGAAACAACAATGACATACCACAAAGGATCAAATAACAATTGTGACTACCTTAGGTAATTTATCTTTATGGTTTTCCTCTTTACAATATTTCCATACTTTGTTGTCATAACTGTAAGATATCTGGTATTTAGGAGTATATTCTCTTCCTTTACTCCTTCCTTGTGTTGCAACTTCTGTAACTCTCATTACATCCAATAAATTAATCTGGATATACTCATCATAATTCCACACAGATTTAGATCCACTGCTTACGTTAGCACACCATGCTCCCCAAGGTTTTGTATTGCTATTAAGACGAGCAGATCTCCCATCATTATTGCTAATGGAACTAGAAACAGTTATTTGGGAGTCTTTTATTTCACCACTTTCCATTCCAAGTGGATAAGAACAAGCTAGAGTAAGTAATAAAGTATTAAAAATGAATGTAGAACTTTGACAATACAATAAAAGTACTGTAACAATTAATTAAATACACATATTTAGGACATATGGCAGGAAGTAACAGCTCAAGGTTAGTGATCACTACTTTGCTAATTACATTACCATAGTTGACTGGGTAAGTGCCCATCTTCAAGCAAGCGCCCATCCCTCTGTTTAACAAAAACGTAATTTCCGGTTTATTTTTAAACATTCTCTCAGTACAACTGACCACTGTCTTTGCAGAGGTCCACCTCCTATTAACCAATGAGAATTAGCATATTTTGATCCTCAAATTGGATAAGAGTTCCAGTTTAACACTATAACGATCATTTTTTTACTAAAAAGCGATCGTGCCACCAAAGTTAAGACAATACACTGTCGAAAGGAAAGTAAACTTTGTAGAATGGCATCAGAGAAATGGGCACAATGTTTCAAAAACTGCACGAGAGTTCAGCATTGATCGTAAGCGAGTTCGAGAGTGGAACGCTGCTTACGATCCTTTATTGAACAATTATTAATGCTTTCTTGTCTTGTGGCATCTCAAACAATCTTGATGGCACCGAAGATGCTTGAGTTTCAGACAACTTTCCTGCATTAGACGAAGGTGACCTATGTGAAGAACTTGGGGACATATTGTTTGACTCAGATTCAGACTTTGACGTGTTTGATGAACATGATCTTTAGACTTTTATACCCTATAAACGCGTGTTTTTAAATTCATATTTTGTAATATAGTTTTGTTTGTTTCAGTATATTAAGAGTATTAAAATGGTTTTGTTTGCTTTCATATAAAGTCAGTATGACTTATACATATAAAATCGCTTTTTCGCATAAAGCACACTTTTGCGTGTAAGCGCCCACTGCTCGTGTAAGCACCCACTCCCTTCTTTTGATGAAAATTAAAACATCGTGAAGGTGGGCGCTTACCCGGTCAACTACGGTAATAGTACATAACATACAAGATAAAATAACATCTTCACTACTGGTCATAAAACAAAACATATTCCGAATATAATCATCTTTGACTCAAGATATGAGCCAAAAAACAAGAGAGAATGTTTAAATTGGTCTGATGATGAATTTGTAATAAATTCAAAATATTACCATTTAAACATTTTCTCTTGTTTTTAGGCTCATATCTTGAGTTTTCCAAGATGATCATATTTGAAATATGTTTTGTTTTATACTTTTTCAAATTATCGGCTGGCTACGGTTTTTGACTACTGGTCATCCAACCAATATGGGCTTTTTCTACCCATCAGAGTGTCATCCAATATTTGGTCTCGTTATTTGTAAGCTGAGGACTTGTACCTCATCCTTGTTCACCACAGTGTATCTTCTCATAGACAACTTGAGGAATATTAGGCACTTACAGTCATTAACATAAAATTTTATTTATAGTTGAAGAAGAAAATTTGTCAGGATTATATGTTGCTGACACTTGAAAATTTCCTTCCCCAAACATAGACAACTCAGAGCAAAGAGTTAAAAGATTGGTAGACTGGCAAATAGATATAGAAAAATTCTATTTTGAGCAAAAGCACTTCTTCAGAGAGTGAAATGTGTTCAAAGACATGTTTCACTCTCTGAAGAAGAGCCTTTGCTTGAAATGTCAGAATATTTCTACGTATATTGGGCAGTCTACCAACCTTTTAACTTTCTGGCCTGTTTAAATACTGCTAATGCAGAATCCTACAGTTTTACAAAGACAACCCAATCTTTTTGTGTAATTATCATTTATTATTTGTTATATAAGGTGCAAGAAAGTAAGAAAAAGTGACAGCAATATAAAGGAGCAGAGTATAGAAAGGGTTATATAAAAGAGTTATTCTGACAATAATTGAAAGAAATTTAAAGAGAGAAAGTGGAAGAGGATGAAAAGAGGTTCGGTTTTCATTTATTAATACATGTAAAAGGGCTTTCTTCAATAAGTAGTTCAGAAGTATACATAATTATGAGGATATTTTGCTTCCATCCCATGCAAATGGGTAAAATGGTGTACTTCCATAGGAATAATCCAGCAACTCCAGAGGATATTCCTCCAACTACATGTAATCAACATCACTTACCATTAGAAGTGTTTATGTCAAGTTAACTTTATGACTGTCAAGTTTAACAGTTTCATTCAAATGGCAAAGTTAGTTTATTCCTCTGATTTATTAAGAGCAATGAATGACATTGACCATAGGTCCACCTTAACAGTTGAACCTGAGTTTTGGGATCACTCCTGTTGCCAGGCAATAGTAGTTGTAAATGACAGATGATTGTATGTGGCAGTTATAGATGTGACATCATGGCAGCCATGTAGAAAAAGGCTGTTTAACAATGTTTACTGCTAAATTCTGTTAATTTCTGTACATGGCTGAAAGTCCACTTTGTTATAATTTAAAACCAATGAAATATTTCTTAATAAAGAACACAAGCCTTCAGAAAAATATGGAAAAAACCTTTCAGTTTCCACTCAAAAAAAAGGGGAAGTTTGAACAGAGATCGCTGAGCAAACACTAACACTAACGTATAGCCATATTCCAAGCCACAGACAAACTGCATAGCAAGTCAGTGCTACATAAATTATACTGATTATACAGTGTACAAGGGACTGAATGCTTTAGGAGTGTGCACAGTATGCAGCTGAGTATGCTTTTTGATATGTTTCATGTGGATGTGGTTGGAACCAGAAAAACTTGGCCAATAAGATCTTCTCTGTGCACAGCAAACTTTGCAATCTGGACAGTTAACACAGTGAAAAATTAGGGATTGATCTTTTAAACCTTTACACCAAAATGTTTACACCTGAATGTTTGAACCTTTATTTTAAAACTCCCCCAATTAGTATTGTAAAACAATAATTTAATAAATTAAGCTGCATTTTAGCCTAACAATTTTAAAAATCTTGATCAAAATGTTCAAAAACGAAAGGTTAGCATAAAGCCTGCATAAAATTTCAATTTACGTGAGAAAACCCCTCAAGACAACCACTGAGGAATGTTTGCTTATTGTATTTAGCTCACAGGCTCATTAAATAGTCATGATAAAAGATGTTCGTAGATTATTACCAGTTTTTATTGACGTACCTGGATTGTTCAAAGCTCCTTTTACCAAAACTGTTAAAAAAACCATGCCAGTGTTTAATACGATTGTGCACACAGTCATCTACAATTAAAAAAAAAAGTCCATGATTATCTTGATGAGGTAAACACTGAGATGTTGTGAAGTTTCCTTCGCGCCTGCACTTTAGTAATGTAAGATTAAACATTATTACCAACCTTAGACCACACAAACCACACTAAATTACCACGTCCTTTAGTTTATCAAACCGATGACACAAACTTACACACCAGAAAACGAAAGTGATATGACCATTCTAAGATAAGTTATAAAGTGAACTTATCAGCTAATCGTTAGCACAAAACGGACGACAATTGACTGAGCCAGAGTCTTACCTCGAGACCAAACTTCCTCAAACAGGAAATAAATTCTCTAAACTGGAAACTTTAAGATAAAGCTGCCTTAATTCGTCAACCCAGAATCTTACATAAATACAACTTTTACTGGAACAGTCATTCACAATATTCAAACGTTTGAAACATTCTTTGCAATTTGTTTGCTAAACAAACAAGGAATAACTTCGTTCTCAAATCACCACCAAACGTTGTTTTGACTGCACATTCACTTACAATCTGTCATTTGTTGGTTTCGGTCCGGAAACCGTCGCCAGTACGTCGATAACAATCGTTTTTACTTCGCCAAGTAGTCTTGAGTGGGCGGTGTTGGGCATCCATTTCCGGAGACAATCCACTTCTTCTGAAAGACCAAATAAGGAAATGATTTCAAACTTCCATCGCTAAGCATTTGTTTTATTCCCTTGGAAAACAAATTTTAATTTCACGGTTATCGAACGAGTGTGATAACTATTTCTTCGCACAATTCCCAAATAGCGCTACCATGAAATGATAAAATCGAAAGCTCTAAGCGTCATTTTCAGTTCATGTACATTTACAACATCCCGAGTGCTTGAATACAAGGACCGGAAGAAGACAAAAATTAGTACACGTTCGACGCTAATTTCATGAATTCTCTGGTCACAGGAACAAAATTGTTCCTCAAAATGTTCTCGTACTCATTTGCTTATTTCCTTAATTTCATTTGTTTATTTTACATTTTATATCTTCAAGCTCATAATCTGATAAAAACGATCCCTGAACGCAGAAGGCAACCAAACCCGCAACCTCCGGACGATCGGTGAGAAGCTCTGACCATTGACCTACCAAAACTCAGATGGTGAACTAAGCTGCAGGTTCGTTATAACTGCTGCCTAAGCGGAAGCCTTGATATGATGTTGGGAAGACTAGTACTGACCTGAATATTAAACATAAACCTTGTGCTTTCTAGTGTTTAGAAATCGTTTTTCTCGGACTACGAGTTACAAGACAAACAAGGGCGTAAATCTATGAAAAAGGTGATGTCATAGAGATGAATGACCCCCAGGGATGAGTGACCCTAGTTGAAAGGTTGGTAGACTGCGGAATTTATGATAAAGAATTCTAATGTTTCGAGCTATGGCCCTTCGGCAGAGTGAAACGAGTTCTGAGAGAATCCTTATATCATTTTTATCCCATTTTTATTCCAATAGCAAACTACATGGTTTCCATGTGACGCCATGGCGGCCATGCTGGTGAAATTTTAACAAAAGAATTTTATTAACTGCCATTGTACTTGGCACAAGCATGACCGCCGTTCCTTTGTATTTTGAATCTCAAGGGATTGCTTGCAAACCATCAATTAGAAGAAAATCATGTCACTACCTTCAAACGGTTGGTGACTAGATACATAGCATAGTATTGAGGCTAGTTGTCAAATAGAAACCCACGAACACTGACACAAAGTTTCAAACAGTTTCACAAAAGACACAGATTGTTACAACTGATTAAAGATATGAAACTGGATTTCTACTGTGCTGCTAGTCCCAGGTCTTTTGCTTGCGGTCGAATGACCTGGATTTTAGTCTGCCTGACACCAAACGATCTTACTCGTCAAATGGAAGACCGCTGGTAACTGTTCGCATGAAAGGATTAAAACGTAATTAGGACTTTCAAACAACCAGGCCCAGGTGTTTGGTTATTTAGATCTGTTCTATCAAAGAAATGTCCCATATAAAAAAGATTATTGTGAAAATCTGCGATAAACTGAAATAAGGTCAAACGTTGGTTGTCTGTCGACGAAAATTTTTTATACTGTACTATTTCACTCATAAATCAGATATTACGCATGTGAAAATTTTCCCATTCAATACGTCTTTCGTATTTGAAAGGAGAGCTGCTATGTTGGACAAATCTTGAGAGCCTGGTACACCGACACTCTAACGCAGACAGTCAGACAAGCGTGCAGGGACAAACGCACAGATGCAGACACACTGCCACGTCTAAACACAGACATACCGTGATGCCTACACATGACACACAGACAAACAGACTTAAACTACAAACTAATCCCTCAAGCCCCCCTGTGCACACACACAGGATAATGACAAGAGAAACTTTCGTGTTAATCAGCATTTAATAATATATCATATAATCATATAGTAATTGAGCGTTACTCTGCTAAATGTGACGTGCTCCTTAATGTTTTAGTATCTCCGCATAAAATTGTTGATTTTAACTATTTACACCAACCTGCCTCCAGGACTATTGGACAATGTTGGAGACATTAGAAATGAAGTTGGTTATTTACAATGAAATTTTGAAAAATAGTGAACTCTTTCTATTTCTAAAAATTTTCATTAACTGGACGTCGGCTCGACATGCTCAGACATCAGTTTTAACAAAGCGTTCATCTTCATCATCATCTCTTGCTCCTGAAAGCCGAGGCCAACTGATTTCGTTACAAAGACAGTGTTCGTAAAATATTCGTGAAGCTGCGAGTCGTCTTTCATGTTTTTTACGAATCCCTCGGCCTGTCTTCGGTAACTATCGACTGCATTCCCATAATCTCTGGCGGTACACAAATGATGTAACATCACCTCGAGTTCATCAAGTTCCTCAATACCATTCCCAATCTGGTCTATCGAGTTTGGTCCCACTTCCAAGCATTTCACTACATGAGCGATATAAGGAAGGCAAGGTTTCACTTTTCCTGGAAATGGATGGCTCCCGTGGGAGTTTAGAATAGAGTACAATGACTTTAGAGTATTATGGTAGATAATGGAAAGTTTCGGGTGATGTTCTTCCAAACTTCTCCAGGTTTGTTGTAATCGCTTGACCTAAAAACAAAATAATTCTTGAAATATGTATCCCCAGTAATAAAAAAGGTCATCACGACATATCAATCAATTTACTTGTAAGTATTATATATTTATTTGAATTTACTGTAAGTCAAAAAAATCTGTTTCCAGTAAACTTATCGGATGGATTACGGGTTCGATTCCCCTTAGGGGCTCAGAAAACTTTTCAGAGTTTATAAGCTTGAGGAGCATGCGCAATTTCTATATACGTACACCAAGCTACCACATGCCGCACGACATCTGCCAGTATACTTAAACTTGTTAGAGCTGAAAAGAATTGACCTCTTCAGCTTCGTATGTAAAATGGCTATTTCAGACCACGTGATGTTTTGATTCTTTTTAATCCTAATGATTACGCTTTGATGCGTATCTCAATATCATTAAATTTCAAACTTCTCCTGATTAAAAAAAATTCAAATAAAAACATCACGTGATCTGAAATAGGTAAACAAACTTCAAAGCTGAAGAGGTCTATTAAATCAATTAAAACGTCCACAGGTCTCTCTGTCTTTCTCCATGCCAGCAAGTCTGTTTTTATTTTTTTGTTTCTCCAACTTCAACTTTCGTCGTCCAGCTGACTGACAGTCTGTCGGCTCATCCATTCAAGCCAACCTCGTTCCCAGGCATATCTTCTCGTCCTCTTGGCGTGAGAAAAGACCCCAGCTGGGTGTAGTCACGTGCTTCAACGCATATTTTTAAATAGGAGGAGGTCCAAGCAGTAAATTCAAGACATCTAGTCATTCATACATTTCCCTCTTCAACAGGTTTGCTTTAAGCTACCCAAATTTTAAGTGCCACGTGACGAGCCTCAGGTGGTGAGGACGACAAGAGTAGAACCTGGAAACGAGTTTGCCATCCATCCGTCCTTCCATGCTCCTCTCTGCCAGCGTTCCTGACAACCTGTTCAGGACACACATTTATAACAGTAACTTTATTTACTGAAGTGTACTGTACATATCCTCAATAATATGTCATATCCTCTATATAACATATCCTTGTTGTAAATGAATAAATGATGGTCTGTCCTACTTTCTGTTCAGCAAACCCGCTTAGTTCATCCCTTAACGTCTCCCTATGTGTGGTTTTTATTAGATTCTAAAGATAGCTAAGCTTCTCACCTGTGTGAGTTCCAATCCTTCCATAACTGCCATAAAGCCATTCAAGTTACCAAGGCAACTATATAACGCATGCGCAATACCAATAAATATGTTCATCATTTCAACGCGCTCATCGATGTCTCCAGCTGTGATGATCATGGAAGAGACCCAGAGAGTGACGACGGAAAACCTGTATAAACATGCAATTAAAATATCAGAACTCTTAAGTGTAGAGTCGCCACTCGTATTTATTTTGAAAATTGCAAGTCAACTGTGATATGATCTCACAGTCGACCAGAGGACGTTCGTCAAGCTCGTTTTCTCAGAAAAACGATTTCTCAGTCCTAGACGGGAATCGAATCCGCAACCTTCTGATGACCTGTGAGACGCTGTAACCATTGAGCTACCACGACTGAGATGATGAGCTAGGGTGCACGTTCGTCATATGTACTGCCTAAGCGGAAGTCACGATATGATAATAAGGTTGCGGGTTCGATTCCCGTCTAGGGCTCAGAAATCGTTATTCTGAGAGAACGAGCTTGACGAACGTCCTCTGGTCGTCTGATATTAACCAAGTTCCCACATGAACAAACTTTCTGTTCAGCATTAAGTATGATCTCACAGTCATAATTTCACTATGGCAAATTGGAGAGTAAATGCAAAAAGCATCGTAAAACTTGCATTTTTCGGTGATTTATGTGGTGAAATGAATAAAACAGACTTCTTCGAGGCTTTCTTTTCCCACTCGAGCTATTGCAGTTTAATTACACTTCGTAAAAGTCAATTGCAAGCAATGAAGTATCCAGTGTAACCATGGATAAGGAAGTCCATAGGGTAAGGGTTCGATTTGTCCACTGCATGTGAAAGAAGTGTATAACTTGATCAATCCTTTGAAGTTTTGCATGGTGATAATTGATAAACTATCTATAGTTTGTGGTACACCACGTATTATTTTACTGCTAATAAAAGTAAAAGTAAGTAAGTAAGTAAGAAAGTAAGTTACTGCTTTTATTAGCAGTAAAATAATACGTGGTGTACCACAAACTATAGATACTTTAGTGCATAACTTGTTTCAACTGTAATGGCCAAATCTAACCCATTCCCTTGCAAGAACGTATTCCATTATTTTATTCTGGCTTACCGCACAATCGTTGCGAAAAGTAGGGAGCAATGTAACACGTAGGATGATGCATAGGAAGTATATAAAACTGCGTAGAAAGTCAAAAGGTTGATAGACAGCCGTATATATGTAAAAAAGCCCTGACGTTTCGAGCAAAGGCCCTTCTTGAGAGAGTGAAACGTGTCCTTGAACACGTTTCACTATCTGAAGAAAGGCCTTTACACGAAACGTCAGAATTTTTCTGCATATATTCGACAGTCTACCGACCTTTTAATTCTCTTTGCGAAACTTAGTTGGGTCATTGACGATAAATTAAACTTAATTGAGAAATCTTCATGAAAGAAGACCAAAAGATCTTCCGTGAATCCTCTCTCATCTCGACGTTTTTTAAATTTGCAAAGTGTACTTCCTCCTCGAACAGATTAGGCGTAATCTTGGACGTCACCAACATTGAAATGAGAGGGAAGGGGTTAGTTATGACGAACTGTGAAAGGTGTCCGAACAATTTTTGAAGCGATTGTAGAAACAAACTTCTCACCTACCTTTGCAGTATTTTCTGCCGCAATTCTTTGCCTTCTGGGAGCAGAATCAATTCCAGTCCTTGGGGAAGCTCGTTTATTTCCTCTTCCCCAATCCTTCCACAAAAGCTCTCACCCCAGATCACTTCAAGGTCACATCGCGTCATATGTTTAGCCAAAGTTAGACAATCGTGCATCATAAACTCATGGAAAAGAGATTTCCTGAACATTTGGAAAACGTCGTTCAATATAGACTGTTTCTTTTTCATCGCTGCTGACTGAGTGGTTTCCCTGTCCGCATTTGGGACATTGATCTCATCGTATGCCCCTTCCGATCCCCTATTATCCACGTCTTCTACATAGAGACTTGCTGGTGAAGACCGGGAACCGCTTCGCTCCCTTGAAGTAAAATTTTCGAAATGATTACTCAGACTTTTCATTTGGCTTGGACTCAACATTGGATCACTTGAATTCCGTTCACGTCTTAAAGATGGCGGGGTGCCTGAAGGAGATGTAGGAGCACTGGCAACCTGATTTTTACCTACCAACTCAGGCGCTAACAATAATCCTGAATCCCGATTGGCTGGAGCACGTAAAAGTACTTCTTCTTTATCTGTCACCAATTTCTTGTTGGAGAACAAAAACTCAATGAGATCGATAAGATTTTCGAAACTTCCACTCTTGTAGATTTTGTATTTGTATTTCAAGTTTTTGGTAGTTGAGCGAGTTATCGGAAAATGTTTCACCACGCCATTTTGATTGACCGAAAAAGCGTAGTCTCCAGGCCTCGAGGGGTTCTCGCGTACCAAGAACTCGCCATCCTGGTCCAGTACTTTGACCGCGTAATCGGATGTCATTCGGCCGTGGAACCAGGCCTGGTCAGCCAGCTCGAGCGGGAAGGCCTGGTCTTTGACCTTCAGTAAACGTTTTGAGAGGATTTTTGCCATTCTAAAATGAAGCAAGAAATAAATAGGACTCGATGTAACTTTAATCATGATTTGTTGTATGTTGTGGATGACGGTATGGCGGAGCAGTGTCCAGCTTTGAGCAAACGGTGGGGCATGCACGGATCAGCCCCACAAACGGCGTCCCGGCTAGGGCATGCTATCCGTTTACATTTCTGAAAATGGTATATCAGGATGTTTCCGGGAAACTATGATAAACGAGTAAAGTTTTTACTCAAATTCAAATTTGATAAGATACGAGGTAATTATATCATTGCAGGCTAGACAGCTAAAATTAAATTGCAAAAGTCAAACTTAAAAACCACTCTTTGAATTTGAGGTAAAAAAGGCTATACTAAATACTAAAAATTCATTAAATCTTGCCAATGTGTTGCGACTTTTAACCGCATTTAGTACCGTCATTAAAGTTATCTGTCTACAGATAACGGTCACCACATGTCCCCCACCCCTATTTACATCCGTCCCTGTATGGTGGTGATATAGTATGAAGTATTCCTGAAGTGACAGTAAACTTTTAGTTATTATTGACCTCTAATGACTTGTTCCCAGGCAACAATGACCTCTTGGAGTTAATCAAAATTTACAATAACAATCACTGATTTGGAACTGGTACCGATGCAACTTAATTAATCTAATTGGTGGGGAAGCCGAAACTGGCAAAGAAACTATAGACCACCAGCACAATTTAAAACTGGTACTTTGAGCAGAATGTCAAACTGGCATTACGAGACACCAAAGTAATTCTAAACGAACGTCATATGCTAATAGCGCGATTTATAACTCGTGAAAACCACTGTGAAACACCTGTGAGATTCAGTTATCTGTTACGTATGGTTCACATCGATCGCTTCTCGGAACCGTTCTCATTTCTAGTAACTCTTTTTGTTTTAGTATTTGATAAATTTCATGTTACTTCGCGTAGCAATAGAAAGTAAACTCTTTTGAAGGAGTTAGGTATTTGACTCAATTACTAGAGATAAATCCAAATTAGACAAACAGAGCAAAATTTAATCTTGACAACAGCTCGGATTCAAATCAACAGCTTAAAGATGCACAGGCCTGACGCAACAGCCGACTCCCAAGAACACACATTAGAACTCGAAAGAGGGTACTGTATGCATTTAGAGTAAGCATCACTTACTCCAATAACTTACTCTACATGAATTAGAAAACTGCAAAAGTCACGAGCTTACTTTTTAAAAGGCATCCCACGATCCGCCGTTTTCAGATGGTTTCGTTTGTCCGTAGACACGGTTCCTTGGTCCAGTGATGCCGTAGACATTGTTGAAAGTTAGATATGAACCAGCACACCGGAATCGAAACTAAAAATTAATGAATATCGTCGTTAACAAAGAACTTCTAATCTTATACAGAGTTTTCTAATACAGTATTGCCTAGCACTATCGCTCAACTCGTCGGGAAAGAAGTATATATTCCTTTACGACCAGCGTCACAAAGATGTTTCTAGAGAGATCGTTGGAGAGGTGGAGTTACATGATATTAGTCCAAGAGATCGTGACTGTCATACGTTGCTCTTTCATGATAAGCAGTCAACAGCAATTTGACGGAGAATCCTGCAACCAAATACTTGTCTATCTCAAATGTGGAGCTGTCGGAGCAGAAAGCGAAGTCTTTTGAATCTCACTACACTGACTGAAATCCTCGTTAATGTCGAACAACGTTTCGCTTATCCTTGACAGTTCTAGATGTGGGAGGATGAGATTGTACAGCATGATGAACCACTTGAAATCTCAAAGTAATCGCCTCCCCTTAGCAAATCTTAAAAGGGCACACGTTACAGAGCTTGTCACGAAACACGATGAAAGGAAGTTTAAGATCACTTCTAATGTCAAAGTCATGATCAGAACACAGCACATCTAAAGCGGTGCCGTGGATGTACATTGCCTGCAAGGTCGTAGAATATATGATTCGTGCTTTAGCGTACTTACGACGACAACAGACTGTGCTACCTTACACGCAATGTCGAAGCTATTACTGCATAGCATCGACGAGTATGAAATCTAAAGTCAGCGAGCAACAGTAGGATTAACTTTATGGTAATCATTGAAGAAAATGTCAGGCCAGGGTACGTTAAGTGTTAGCTTTTCACCAACCTACAGCTTCCATGGTTTCTTTTAATGACATTCTGCCAACTTGAAATATGCTGCTGGTGTATACCATTCACGATTACATGCAATATTGCTTGCAATGTTGTACCATGTGGCCAAGGTTTAAGTCTACTTATGGATACATGTGGAAAGTGGGGACTGAGGAGAACGTAGAGAAAGCATAACAGCCAGTTTACACAGGTGATTTTACTCATCCCTGGCGCATAGAATCGAATGGATTCACTTGTGAGAGTATGGAGCCATTTAGCTTCGCACAAATGGTTCAACACTTTGGTGAATGAATCCATTCAATCACACGCGTCAAGATGAGAAAAATCGCGGCAAAAATCGCAAGTGTAAGCTGGCCTTAAGGGTTGGCTCCAGGAAAGAGCCGATACCAACTCATGATATTTGAGTGTCCTTTCAATATCTCACCTTCCCAAGTGCATCAATACTTCGACCAAGCACAAAAAAGCACGAACTATTTCCTTTTTAACGTAACATACGACTTTAAATAACTACAAGCAAGTTTTGGTTGTTCCTTGTCGTTCAAACTGCATTAAGTCATTTGGTCTCAGAAAAACTCAAAGCTTGGGATTCGAACCCGCAACCCTCTGTATGGTAGCCATAGAGACAATCTAGAAGACTAAAGGTTCCAGCCTCTTTTGGAGTTCAAAGATTTTCTGACTATGGAAAACTTAAAACAGCTTGAAGAGCAAGAAACAACAAAAAAGGTATCTAGGTGTCATTTCCAACGGAAACAACGCAAAACATTTTTCTCCAAACAAAGTTCGGAACTTCAGAACGCTATTGATTGGTTGTCGTCCATGCTACCACCAGTATACTGAGCATGCGCAATAACTAATCAGCAGAGTCGTTACATTAAATCCATGTTACAATACTTAATTTGAGCAAAACTGGGGCAATATCTAACACTGCCTCCTTTTCGGTAATTGACCAACTGGTGTCGATTGGGCGAAATTTGATTTACCGGTCAATCGAACATATCGTCATATTGGAGCAAGTCTTCATTCAAACAATGGCAAGTATTGTATACCTCTAAACAATGGCAAACAATGTATTCTTTGTTTTGCGATTTGTTTCACTAGCTTTTGAGAGATCCATCACAGAAGAAGTTTCCAAGCAACTTATTGTGATAAGGTGCTGGTTTCCTCTAGTGTCAAGTGTAGAAGCTAATCGTTTTAAAGACAGATATTTTAATTGGTTTAACTTTTATTGCGAAAATTATCTTAAATGATCGCAGCCTTCATTGAGTTTTGTAATACAATGTTTTATTCCGACGTTTCGGAGTTTAACTCCATCATGAGGTGATGTTAGGTCAAATGCCGTTAGATAAGGAAATCAACGGCCTGCTTACGAGATTAATTGGTGTTGTTACGCTAGTTATACTAACGACGCTAGTTAAAGTGGAAAGAGAATATATTACATGCAAATAAAGTTAATGAAAAGGTGAATAAATGATAGCTAGATGGTAAACCCAATAAATCGTTGAGTTCATCTTTGGAATTTAACTCCGGAATCATTTGTTGGATTAGCTTTTAGATATAAATTAGCCTTGTAATAAATTATGTGCGGTTATATACTTTGTTACGTTTCATATTTATTTTATCTGATGAATAATAACAAATGCAATGCAAATATATAAACCGATCATAACTTAAATATCTATCACACTTATGTTTGGTGACTTCCATAGAGTAGTTTCACTAGTCAAACCATCAAGATCAAGTACAAATTTCCAACCCGTAGGAATAGTCCAACCTTTGTAACATTCAAGTAAATTCTCGTTCAACCTCGTGCACAGGGACTTGTCTCCACTTAGGGGAAGTCAATGAGTATGAGGTCGACCTATCCTTTGTTATGTATTTTAACCTTTCATGTACATGTATTATTGCAGGGTATCATTACTGTATTGTACTGTGTTTTATGTTGCAGGACCCCACTGAAAAACACTTCAGTGATAAGGGTATTCCGAGTAAAATTGAATTTATTAAAGTTATTAAACTTATTATTAAAACAATCGATAAAGTGAAACGAAAGGCGTTCCCTCAAAACGTCAGTTTTTCCACTCCTAAGCTCCAGCAGTTTCCCAACCCTTTTGGTTTTCTACTATCAATTCAATACCGTCTACGCAGCACTCTACTTTTCTATCATTGTTTAAGTTCGTCTACGTACGTACTGGCGAGTGGCAACAGACGATCCAATATTTGCCGATATGATAATCGGGTGACGTCAATTAATGTACCGCGGAAATGCTCCAAATCCTCATGAATTGAAATTAGCACAAAAGCTGCGTCGAAATGCTTTTGAACCTCCGATCAAGGACGTAGCTATTTTTTTTGTAGCTGTAGGCTAGATAAAATCAGCGAGCATTAGCAACTTCTTGGAACATGCTCTCCCGAGAAATACTTCATATAATGCTGTACAATTTTCGCAGTTACTAAAATGACTAAAAGAATGACTTTTTTTCACACTTCTCCGACAAGTCAAGGTTTTCCTTCCCGACTCACTGCCATTTTACCAAATCTGAAGAGCTCTCACATCTTCACTTTTGCGACAGGAAGAATTCACATTTTGTTTTATTCATATGGGGCCGTTTATTCCTTAACTAGTTGCATGGATATCTTCTATTGCGCAGTCGTTTGGTCACGAAAAGAAATCGAGCCAAGATTGGATTGTAGAAGCAGACAGCAGTGACATCTTTCTCAATACTTTAGCTTTAACCCAAGGTTCACAAAAAATAATCACAGATGTTCCACCAAACAATACGGAATTATGACGTCAAAACGGGAAAATTTATCGTCAACATCCAATCCCAACCAAGTGGTGTGGTATCGACGCCAGTAGAAGTGTTACCGGTAACGCAAGTCTCGATATATTGTGCATGTATCGTGCTTCACAAAACGGTAAGAGGATTTCACAAATGATCAGACAGTTCCGGGTTTGATTCCAGTCAGAGGCACAATGAACGTTTCAGAGTTTATAAGTTCGTTACCATGGGAGCTCATTGCTCACCATAGAGTGAGTCTCAAATTTGTTAAATTTTCTTCGAGAATGTTAAACAACAATTTTGTCCATGTGGGAGCTTGGTGTTATGCGAACGTTCACCAAGTTTGTAACCTCAGAAAAACACAAGCAAAAAAATTGTGCCTAAGCTTCGGGTTTTCCCATTATTACCAAATTGTGGCTTCCGCATACTCAGCACATATGACAAATCGGTTTATCTTAGCTCATATATGATTCTTAGTAGCTTAATGGTGAGAGTGCCTCACCGGTCATCAAAAGGCTGCGGGTTCGATTGGCAGAGTTTCTTCATTGCCTTATAATATTTAGTCGATATGTTACTACTAAATACTTATCATATCATATGCCACAGTAGTAGAGTATAGATTAGAATAAAATGCAAGGGAACAAATTGTATTCTGACTTATTTCCATCAGGTTCGACTCAGGGAAATTTCTACGTTTGCCTCCGGTTTAAGCAATCTGAAGTTTACATTTAAAAGAGGCCGCGAATTGCTGACGTCCTTTTGAGTACCAAATGTTAGTTTTTCGACCTCCAAAAAACTTCAAAGTTTCTAAAAGAATTTGGTTGAAAGCGTTAACGTCAAATTCAACTGACAGTTCTCGCCGCTACATGCGTTCACCAAGTCCTGAATTTGAGAAACGGCTCAGACTGATGTAGCAAGGAGAATGCGGATGACGTTGAGTTAACTTCTACCAATGAAAATTTAACGTGCTGTTTGCTTTGAATGGAAATTTCTCTTGTGCGAAGGAGGTTGTGGTTAAGGTTTTCCTTGTGTTTGAATAAGGTTACCGGTCTTCTTCTCGAACAGTTTCCGCCCTGTTCTTGATCATTAAGTGCAGCCGCACTTCACCGCTCCTTTCAAAAGTACAAGATCAAGTCATCGTCGAATGACGCCAACGTCCAAACATCTCATTACAACTTTTGATCAAGCTGAAAAGGTTAAACTTTTAAGAAAATGTATGGATTTCTTCAAATTTTTTGGGAAAATGCATTAGAACATATGGGCAGTTTATAAGAGGGAATAAGCACTTCTGATACAAACCTAGGCAAAAATAAACCTCCCCTAAAATTTCGGGCAGTATATTAGGGAAATAACTTGGGGATGGATCAATGACACTTGGTTTCGGATTTCGGTGAAAGTGTGTCCTTCACTCTTGGTCAAAGATGCTTACTTCAATCTCTGTCAGGCCAATTGAAATTTAATGCCTTGTGATGCCCAAGTTACCAGGCAATATAATTATAGAGATTTCGACTTATGTGTAAGAGCCACACTCTTCTAACAAAAATTGTAATTTTAAAAGACAAAACAATTATAGCACCCTATTTAAAAATAAAAAATTGAATAATGTGAGAGCGGTTGTACGAGAGCTTTACTGCAGCCGTACAGGATAAATCATCACATGAGACTGGAAGACAAACCAACTCAGAAGCATTATTTAAACCCTTCAGTTATAGTATAATTTCAACGAACCGATTCAACAATTTTTTAAACAAGTCAAATTTACAAAGAGTGAAACAATTAGCAGTTAACCAATAGTAAAATGGTGTTTTCCCTTTTAAAATTACAATTTTTGTTAGAAGAGTGTGGCTCTTACACATAAGTCGAAATCTCAATAATTATATTGCCTGGTAACTTGGGCATCACAAGGCATTAAATTTCAATTGGCCTGACAGAGATTGAAGTAAGCATCTGTGACCAAGAGTGAAGGACACACTTTTACCGAAACGTCTTTTATGAAGAGCACAGCTCAAGTTAAGCCAAAATTTTCGCACATCCAGCGGCGTGACAATTTAAACAAAGTCCGCGGTTTGCCGCAATCACATCCTACAACACAACAAACTTTAGACGCAACACACAGAATGACATTGCAAACAGTCTTTAAAATGACCTTCTCATCCCCTGTATTTACAGTGTTAACATAAACACGCTAACTGTACCCAAGACAAGCAATCTTTGATTCGTTTACCATGAGAAGGAGACCAACCCATGCCTGCTGCCGTAAGTTTGCTTTAAGTAAATGCTGCTCTAGTTTCGTTCAAGTTGATAATGAATGTTTTCCAAGTTCATACAAAGTTGCCGAACCATTTGTGGTAGTGGTGATTTCGCAGGGTTTGGAAAGCTTGCAAGCAGACCGTCACAACCAAATAATGAAACACAGAACACAATTGAAGCAAACAACACTACTTCATCTATATCTACGAACGAGTTACCTTCACAAAGCTGATAAGATTCGAGATTTTGGCCTTCAGAGTTTAAATGTTCTAACTTTTTGTGATTCTATAAACTCTTCTTCAATGGACACCATCCAGCACGTCAGTAGTTTAGCCTTCGTGATACAAATAAATATTTAAAATGTCACCTTATCGAATTCAAAATGAGACTAATTATGACACTCTTTAAACGAAGTCACAGTGCTTTAAGTGAATAACCAAGCTTAATTATTTTGACCAATGAAAAAACAAGACTGTGTGTGAAATTTGCATTTACACCCGGAATGGGATTAAATTAAGTTTAAGCAGACCAGGATCACTACTTGACTGATTTCGATGTGAGAAATAACTAAAGTCAAACGAAGAAGTTAAAGATTAAAAACTAAAACAAAAAACTAAATTAATGACAACAATAGCTTGACAGAGAATGACATAAATGTCGTCAATGATTAGCAAGCTATGATGTAAAGTCACCGACGAGATTTATTCCGTTAAAAGCTGTGACAAGAAAAACCACGACGGATGTCATTTTCTGACGAAGACCATTGTTACGCCTAACTGAACAGAACACTGAGCCAGACGTCAAGGGAAATCAATCTGCCCACATCAGACACATCGGAACCGCTAGGAGTATTACGATACGTAAGACCACATTTGCTTGATAACAATGAAACCCATACTTGATCCTAATAAGCGTGGACATGGCTTGAAATAACCGATAACAATTACTCCAACAGGCGAATGACACAGCGGCACAGCTTGCGAGCGCAAATCTTGTTCACATGTTGAAAAGTGAAAACATGGAAAGCTATTGAGATTTACCTTATTTTTTCTTGACATTAGTCACGAAGTATCACTCCAAACAAAATTCCAGCCTATCCCAAGCTTAGAAACTTCAGAATTATTAATGCCCATATCAACGACAATACCGTTTACTTTCTTACGCTACTGAATTACCTACATGGTTCATGAACCACAGCAGTCGACCAAAAAGCGGCCTACCAAAGAAACAAATTACCCAACCAATCTTTCTTTCATTCAGGAAATATGGAAGAAATAAAGGAAGGAAGGGATAACGGAGGGAAGAGAGGAAGGAAGAAGAAAGTGAGGAAGGAAGGAAAGAAGGTAGGAAGGAAGGAAGAAAGGAAGGAAGGAAGGAAGGAAGAAGGCGGACAGGGGTGAGCGAGTGAACTGACCAACGAAAGAACGAAGTAACGAACAAATGAACGAACACAGGAACGAGAGAGAGGATGACCGACCGAACGAACGTTACCAATTAACCAAACAACCGCAACTTCTTATCATCCTACCGATAACTTAAAACTCTATTACTCTTACGGAAACTAAATAGCATGCAAGCAAACAAATGGTCATACCGAAAGATAGAACTTTCCGCCTGATTGTCTACTGCCTTTATCCTGTCACCTGGCCTACAGGCAGAACTAACCAGTGGGTGCTATGGGTATAGTAGATGAGCAACTAAAGATAAACATATCTTGTATTACATTCGTATGTTAAAATTCCCTGGATTGCATCAAACCATCAAACCCAAGTGCTGACCACGAGCGACAGGTGAATATTAACCCTCATCGTTTCCGTATCCAAAGATGGACTCCAGGCCCCTGTAGCCAGAATCAGGCATTGGGTGCGGCAATAATTTATCTTAGAGGAAGGCTCATAGCCAACAGATAACAACCAGTCCATCGTTTATAATGTGTTTTAGAAATTTATAGGGGACTCAGATATATTTTGGGGAGGCTCAGCACCCTCTGACCTCCTTGGCTACGTTACTGATGGTTTCTGTGATGTCAGCTCAGGCTTTAGACACTATAGGAAACAATTTCAGAGCCTAAAATCGGGATGAAGGGGTGAAACATAAACGACAACCTGGCCTGAATCTTTTTATCGACATTTTTCCCATTTGTTAAATGTTCCAAGATTCCATCCTTATTTAATGCCGTGGAAGGAGCCAAACACTAATTTTGTCATTGGCTACCAACACCTCATCACCGCTCTGTTCAAAGCACATCAATACACAATGTTCTGGATTGTGTCCAACACCTTCAAACAGTAGGTTTACCCACAAATGGCATTACAATACCACAAGCTAGCTGTGACAAATTGGTTGCTCTGCACGAGGGTTCAAATGGCAAACCATTCGAGCATCGGAAAGATGAGATCTAGAGTAATCTCTCCGTGAAGATAAAAACTGTCATTTTCTGTGTAATGGAAAGTTGGCAGCTAGTTGAGGGTATGTGATCAAGTGTACTTACAATTCCTCGAGTTCATTTGTCGACGCACATAATTCATGCGAGACAAACTCTGCACATCATGGATGAGTTTATCTACGGAATATTTCGGAAAAAGAATGCAAGTGATAAACGGTTTATGTATATTTTTTTCACACCTAGAAATAGATAAAATGGTGTTGCGACCATTGAGTAGCCGTTACCAATATTTTTGACTGATTTTGACCGACTGACAACATTTCAAAACAGCAGAATAGAAATAAACACATTTCATTGAGTACTATCTTCCAACTACAGTTGCTCTTGCCCTTTAATTCAAAATAGAAGCCTCTCCGAAGGAGAGAGCTATTCGGAAGTTAGAACTGAAGTTTGACAGATCAAATTAAGGACAGCGCGGTTCGATCGTTATGATTTATCCTCCGAATAAGTTATCTGGTTTTGCACAACCAGCTTCTGGTCTACAGAGATAATATGGCTCTGATGGAACTTTACGACTTTACTCAATATTCGGACGGTAAATGTTCCTGTGGCAGTGTTAAAAGGAATGTAAAAAACGAATATTTACACAATTTTTACCCAACACCTTTTAGGTTAATTATGAACGATCTTTATTTGAAGTGATTGTCTTTATGTTACATTAAATGTTTCATTTTTAAGTGTATATATTCCAGTTATACTTGTAAGTTATCTAAAATCTACCGTAAATGTACTATGTATGTAATGTAACCTTATATCCTTGGATTTGGAAACCACGCTTAAATGCATGATTTGGCATCCACATTAAACATTCATTATTATTATTATTATTTGCATTTAAACTTAGAAAAGAGCAAAGTTCCTTTGTTAGAGTGAAACATTACGCAGGCCCCCATTTGAATCGTCAATACTTTCTATTGAAAGTGTTCGGCAATTTCCCAGCATTTTTGGCGTCATGCTAAAATTAAGATTTGAACTAAATTCAATTAATTTCAACCGAGCGAACCATATTTGGGCGCATTCGGACGAACATTCCTCCACATATTTAACAATTTCCCGAAAATAGTATCGAGCACTGCAAATAAGCAAGACTTCGTCCGTAAATCCGGATATATCAGCTTTGACGCGCTTAATGAAGTTTTACAGTCATAAACCCGTGATCCAGTTTGCACCATTTATTGCAATCACTGGCTGAAGACTGATGCTCGGCATGTTCTTATAGAAGTGTCAATGGTGTAGCGAAAGGAGGTTGACTTATGAGTTCATCACCTCCATGACCAGATGGTACGACCTAAACTAAACTGTGAAAATTGTTGACGTATTATGGGTAATTAATTGTCAACAACAATATAAAAATTGATGAAGTAATGGAAAACGATATTTCATTACAACTCATTAAAACTGACGATTAGTATTTCTTAGCGAAGTGCATTCGATCGTTCTCAAGCATTTGATAATATACAATTATTGGACGAGGTTGAGCAAAATATCGTGATTTATCAGTGGCGAGCAGATCAATTATTTGCCGAT
>JBAHVQ010000309.1:12758-40067 GCA_036872915.1 Nanipora kamurai | reverse complement strand
CACTCCAACGTACTTCTCAGTTCACCTTCCATTCGGTGCTTCAACGCACATCTCAGTCGGCCTACCATGTGGCGCTTCAACGCACTTCTGAGCACACTACCCGTCTGGCACTCCAACGTACTTCTCAGTTCACCTTCCATTCGGTGCTTCAACGCACATCTCAGTCGGCCTACCATGTGGCGCTTTAACGCACTTCTCAGTTATCCTGCCGTTCGCCTCTTTGGTGCACCCCCTGTCTTATTCCCACCCAGGGCTTCAACTTACGTGTCAGTCATCTTGCTAACAATTTAGCACACTTCACAGTCTACGATAAATTCACATTTCAATTCACAACTGAAAAAGTTGACTCGAGCAGGATTTGAACTCGCACCTTCGGCAATCCGGTCCACCGTTCTACCTGTTGAGCTATCGAGTCTACAGGGATTGGAGGCGAGTTATTATCCAATTTAAGTGCACGAGATGTTCTCGCAACAACTTAACGCTATCCATGAGGATGGATGTGCAGTGTTTTAATTCTATTTCAGAATCATCCTCGGGGTAATATGAATAGTATCCTCACAGTCTACAGTACTTGCCTTCCGGGGCTTTAGCGCATTTCTCTATCTTTATCTATCTATCATCGCAGGGATGAATGACTCCCTGGCATGAGTGACCCTAGATCAATTATCCCTAGTGATAAATGATCTCTTAACCCTAATCCTAACTCTAACGTTGTTGGCCACATGGGTCATTCATCCCTGAGGTGAAGGTAAGTAGGTCACCTGAAAAATTGGGCATTGGTGCCCCCGAGTCACTCATAACTGAGTTTTAGGTGACCGGGGAGCAGTCCAGGGCTCACTTATCGCCAGTACACCACACTTCTCACACTTTTCGGTTCATTTTCTCTACTTCAATCACGTTTAGTGTCCTCCAAGGGAAGCAACTGAGCATGCGTTTCTTTTTTTCTTTCAGGAAACTCAATTACGGAATCTGTCGGTGAAGCCTCCAAACAAAGCGGACTTCTAGTTTCTCGTTCAAAGTTTGGAGATGAGAACTTTTTTTATGGATGAAAAAGGCTCCAAATACATGAGCAATGATTTCGTATAGAAATTGGAAAAAATAGTGCTTGTAAGTAACTTTCAACTGGGCTCCACAGATCTTCAGTTGATGTAGATTTATTTTCACTGTCTCAAAGAAGTTAATATTCAGATTAAATATGTAAAGGCTCTTTGTAAATAAAGAATAGACCTTATATGATTTTTCTGTTGTCCTTTTCTTATTTTTTGCTGGTTTTTCTTACTTTTCTTTTTTTTCTGCATCAGTTGGTCAACGCTTCAAGGCTAATTTACATACACTCTTTGGAAAAATATGTTTCGTGTTAAACCAACTCTAACAGGAAGCTCTTACCATCTTTTGAATAAGAAGCTTGTCGACGTGTGCGTACTGGTAAATAGATCTTGTTAACGTGGCTGTCTATAGTTCCTTTCTTTACAGCTTGCAATGAGTACGGTCTCCATTTAGGAGGAATAATTTTTAATCGGAGACTGGTAACTAAATACGGCTGTGGACGCGTGCGTGGATAGTGATCTGGTCGAATCGATATTCTGTCACGACAGACCGTCCGCGACACTAAAAATGTGAAATTTTTGGATGTTTGCTTCGGTGAATTTCTTTTAAACTTGGAAATCAAAGCATACAGAGTAAGGTCAACAACATATCTAATTTTCAAAATTTTTCATCCGACATAATTTTTTTAATATCGACGAAGTCTATCGCAAAAAATCTACCTTGACAACCTACCCCGATATTTTGACATTTTATTCTTTAGAGGATTATTTAACCTCATACCAATTCATTAAAGATAATGTGTTTTAAATGTGATAATCGTAAAAATATGCCGATGTTCCAACGCTATTATTTCGATCATAATCGAAAATTGCACAATTCGAAATAGAAATGCCCATAAATGGAGACCGTGCTCATTGCATCCTGTAAACACAGAAAGTCTAGGGAGCCACTTTAAGGAAAAGTTATGTAAGGAGAATATGGTCGAGCGCGGGGCTTGGCATAGCTGAACAGATTTAATTCTTTGAAAGTTCGCACGTCGACATGTATGTGTATATGCACGTCAAAGCAAGCTCACAAGACAGTATTTACAAATTAAAAACCAAACTTTTTTGACATACCGACATTATCAGATCCTGATAAAGACACTACATCAGAGTGTCGAAAGGTTGGGTCTCGAAAGATAACTTTTTGAAGTATCTATGCAATGAAAATTACGTTTGTCTATTAGAAAGTTTACAAAAGCTGAAACACCGACGCCGATAAACAAATTGCTTTAAACTCTAAGGCCTTAAAGAAAACTTACATGCTTGACTCAGGGTGTCCTTTTTCTTTCGGGTAAAAGTTTCCCAGCAATTCAAGTAGGTCAGTCAACGTTCTCAGTTCAATAGCTCCGAAGTTCTACGTGCTTTCCAATGCCGACGTTGTCGTGCGAATGTAGAAAGGCTTATTCGCGTTTCTTGTGTGGAGCCAGGACGGCGTGAAGAATACTCTAGGGGGCAGAAATTATTCATTTCTTTTGTTTTGGGTGAGAAACCTTATTGTAAGTCGTTTTTAACGTCGGCGTTGTGTTTTTGTAAACTCCCTATTAAGATCCTGAACTACCCTCTGGACACCAAAGATATATCTGACACTTCCAAGGGGTTGACCATCTTTGAAGACAAACTCGGTCGGGGAGTTTGACGACCCTTCTCCCGGAGGGTCGAAAACTAAATCGTTTAATGTGGTTTAATCACTCAGGCAAACCTCTTGGGTAAACGAGTCTGAGAAGTCTGAGGTCTAACGTCGAAGCACGCGTGGGGCCTGGGGAAACGACCAAAAGGCCTCCATGTCGGCCACTTTTGCCTTAACTTTTTGGTCTGCTCACTGACTGGAATCAGCCTTCCAGTTTGTATAGAGTTCATTGCTGTCCACTCAATGAAATTTTTGTGAAAAGTCGAACAATTTTTTCAACTGCGTGTACAACATCTTTCTGGATTAAAAATCGCCATTGTAACCAATCGTAAATTGTATGACATGTAATATATACAATATAAGTGGCCGAGCTGTGTAAGGATTTACAAGGCGAGCCAATAGAGCAACTGAAGGTTTGAAGGTCAACTGCTTTAGGGATACGAAGCATTTGAGCGAAGACAATCGAAGGAAAAGATGTATCTAAATAAAAACGATCCTGTATCCCGATTTACGAGAATTGATTAAATATTTATTTTTGCTTTTGCCTGATGAATTATTCATTAGTTAGATAAAATCACCTAAAGGGTTAAGGCAATGTTACACGAGGCAATTTTTCTAGCAACTTGCTTCACAACCTCTGAGACAAAACATCATTGCGTGTCGCTCAGGGGATGTCATATGTTCACAATTTACTCTACAATCTGCAAATCATCAGTCTTTGGTCCGGCTGTGATCGGCTCTTTTTCGCAGCAATGCAAGACAAGTTGCGAGAGAGGATGTTACAGGCTGTAGCTTGTCGTGCAGCGTTGGGAAAAGTAGAAAATGGTTCAACTTTTCCTGCAATTTGTCTCTCAACCTTTTTTTTCCGAGACAAGTTGCAAAGTGAGGATGTTACACGTACAATTTCTTCTGCAACCTGTCTTGCAATCCCATTGAGTTTCAAGTTGCAAGAAAAGTTGCCTCGTGTAACATGGCCTTTAATTTCAGTCATTTGTTTCTTTTAAATTTCAGTTTCTGAAATCTATTTCCTTCCGTTTTTCTTTATTTTAGCTTTTGGTCATTACTATTTCCTTGGATCCTCTGCTGGTTCTTGCCCTTTTTGATCACTTGACTTTCCATCATTTACATCTCATTAGTTAGTTTAAATGTTAAACCTAATAAAGTGTGTATTATCTATGCAGATAAATAACCACAGTTTGTTTATCTACATAGATAATACACACCATATTGTTCTGTATAACTTTTATACTGTTTCTACTAAAGTAACCAGTTAACAGAGACTTCTGGAATTACTTAGTTTCTTATTGATATTTTCACCTGATTTGTCATCTTTTCGTCACACTTCTTTCACCTATAAAAAGCATCACCTAGTTTTAGAGCCTGTTTACATGATCCCGGTTAGCCGGGACGGGACGGTAGCTCAGATCATTTTGATGTATTGAAATAATTCAATACGTGTAAAAGAAAAGCGAAGGT
Organism: Nanipora kamurai; assembly: GCA_036872915.1. NCBI lineage: Eukaryota > Metazoa > Cnidaria > Anthozoa > Scleralcyonacea > Helioporidae > Nanipora > Nanipora kamurai. The sequence continues at coordinate 35,873 of JBAHVQ010000309.1, read as the reverse complement.
AGAAGAAGTGTTGCAAGAAACTAGGACGTCACTGATCAGACTCTTGAGTTGAAATTATATCCTTGTCGCTATTAAAACGAGCTTTCGTTTAAGTCAATGTGAGGTATATCACTATATGCTGTAGAAATAAACTCCAGTTGGCATTATCAAATCCTGTGACTTATATCAATACATCAAAATGATCCCGGCTGGCATCCTGTCCCGGCTAACCGGGATCATGTAAACAGGCCCTTAGTGCCACTTCACGCCTCACTCAGACCAAAGGCCTTCGCTCCAAACGTCAACATTGTTTATTCAAAGTTTATACCGTTTTCCAACTCTTTTGGCTTGTTTTGGTAGTTTAATGCATTGTGCGCCCGCTGCTAACATCACCTGGTAATACTGTGATTTCAAAACACACAGCTTTTCACTTCCCATTCATTAATCTGTATGTTTTGGTTTTTTTTACTTACCTGATTTTCATCTCAGCGGGACAGTATGTTTCTCAAATTGATCTCCCAGCCCGTAGATGGACTTTATAACTGTTCACGCGGTGTTGCAGCTACGCTAATTAATCGAGAGAAAATGTGTCAATAATTGAATAGTACGGTTAAACAGAGACGAGGTTTTAAGAGAACAAAGACGATATTTTCTTATTCTCAGCGAGAGAATTGTCCGTATTAATTTATAAGACCTAAAAAGATGCTATCGAGGAGTATAAACAAAATCAGAGTTGACAGGTCAAGCAGTTGGGTTTTTTTGAGAGAAAACAAAAAGGCTTTCCACACAAAAGACTTCACATTTTCACATTTTCACTTTTGTTTAGCAAACCTAATAGTTTTTCCTAACATTTCAGCGGAGATTAAGTCTTAGTTCTAATATAAAAACTTCGTTAAGCCATAATACACTCAATAACATTACTTTAAACCACGCCGCGAGGAATATTTATCCAGCTGAAATACGACCGATAAGAAAAAATAGTTGATGCAACCTCTGCGTTTCATTGTTACTTTGATTTTCCCTGAATCTACAGATATAAGTTATACAAAAGCAACCTGGCAGTCTTTTCAACAAAAAATGAAGAAGAAATAGGAATTTATCTCAAAATTGTAGACTGTAGAGCCAAATTGGTTCCACAAAGAAGAAACATTTTGAATTAACCCCTTGGTTGTTACCACGAACAAGTCATTGTAACACCTTTGAAAGGCTAAATTTAAGTTGAGACAGGGCATGCTTCCCGTCTAGTGTGATCAAGAAGTCGTAAAATGTAAGAAAAAATGTGGAAATAAAAGTGGATGAATAATGAAAGATTTTTTAAGTTGTGCAATGGAGTGTCTACATTATCTCAAATCTTTTATACCTGTTTAACCATGGAAGTATTGTCAGTGTAATTTTTGTAACTTGGATATTATGCTTGGACTGTTACTCTGTAAATCTATTTCATCCTTTAAACATGTTTAATAAATACTGATAAGAATACGAATTAAGTCTACATCAAGACGGTTTAACGGTGTCTGTGCATCCGTGGCTTTGTTACGCATGCTCATTAATGATGTTAATGTTTCAAAACATCCTGCAGACTGTGATATTATCGAGGTATAACTTTTTCTAGTTTTAAGGAAATACATTGAGAACTTTGGGACACCACATAGTTAACTTGAAAACTATAGAACTAGACAAGCACTAATATGAACAGAGAACAAACTCAACATGCAAACAATAACAAATTGCATTTGACGTTCTTCCTTGAGATGTTTGTGATTTATAATCTTTTCGTAACGTAAAACATTTCTCGATCGGATTTAGGTTGGCTGTCATATAGAATGGACGCAAGCATTATAATGAGTAAACAGTTAAATGGCGCGTTGTTTCCCTGCATTGAGATATAATAGAATTATACATACGACCACAGGAGGTCACAGAACAAACGCAATTGATTTTTTAATGCGTCATTCCCACAGCATGAAATACAACTTATTCTACTTACCATTATCTCCTAAGCAGAGACGAAAGGATATTATTTACTTTACATTGGAAACATACACAGCTCAAGAAAGCGTTCGTTGGGTAGGCAGTACATAGGTTTCATTTGATATGGGTGTCTAAAAATCACGCAAGGTGTAAGATAATGTTCATTGGGAGGATTTGAAAATCGGTTATTTCAAGACAAAATATCCATGGATGCTTTGGGATCTTTCTTGCAAGATTTGTATTTTTCAAAATTACAACTCAGAGAAAAGGAAGCTAAAGCTTCAGTCGGCCCTCCTGCTTTGCCTTTCCTGTTGGGAGAGACTGTAATTCAATGGATCTATTCTATTTGATTGTGCTATAACTAATTTATAGATTCTTGCTCATGTGAAAAGTGTTTCACATTTGTAGATATTTACTGCAATGAAAAAATGTAACTTCAGAGAATCACAGAACTCGTACTTTATCGTGAAAACAAACTGTGCGTTGTCAAGGAATATATATGTATGTGATTAAAGATTCGTCAGTATAAATTATGAACGTGCAATATATGTTGTGAGGCCGTGTTTCAAAGGTTTACTCGCTGCAATCTACGTGACTCAACCGAACAGGACGTGATTTTCTAAATTAACTCAAATCTTGTTCAAAGACAATGTACTGACGGTAACGACGAGAAGACATTCGAAAACAAAAAGTTTGCATTGTAGCAAAAAATCATTATAAATATTGAATAAATATTGAATCTTTAAATTAACAGGAAAAAAATCAAACTAAAATTAACTAACAAGCTGTACTAAGCTGGAATCCCAAATTAATTTAGGAAACTCAATTCCTTAAGTAAACTTCTAAAATCAAGTTTAAATTATAATAGCTCTGCCCTTTCGTGCCATTGTTCCAACTTTTTATAGTTCAACCGATCGATGTGTTTTATTAAAAAGACTTCATTCCACACTACAGCTGTCACATAAGTTTGAGGATATACACAAAGAGATTTTTATTTGATTTTTGTGATCGACTTTTTCTGAGCAGGAGTGTTAATTATACCTTTAGACAGACATTTGTAAAATATCGACATTAGAGATCGTCGGTTAATTTCAAACCAAAGATTTCAAAAGTTTAAGGGTCCGTGAAACTTTATCAATGTAAAAGATAAGACGGCCATTCAGTCTGGTCAACATGAATAGTCAATATCACTCATTTTTATCTAATCTGTTTTCCTTACATTCTATAAATGTAGTTGTAATATGATGTTCGGTTCGCCGTTGTTTAAAATAGAGCATGGTTTTATATTAATAGAGTGTATGTGTAGTTCTTCTTCAGTATAAAAAAGCGATTATCGCTTTCTTCGTTGTATATGTTCTTTGTTTGTGGAGCAAATTATTCTATATTTTTTTGACGATTTTTCGCTGAAAATATTAAATGTAGTTAATGCTTAATTGCATGATCTACTGACGGCAAGGTTTGAGAATACGAGTAGAGCGAGGATACTCAATTTTCAATCGATGTTCGTTCCCCATGTTCAGCAATATACCAGCAATACGTTGCCTCTCTCTTATTCCAATGTGACGGCAACAAACTGTTTCAGTCTATTAACAAACCAAAATGTATAATAAGTGACTTTTTTAACCCACTTACTTTTTATGAATAGAAGAATAGACAAATTTGTTATTAAACCACCAAATAGTGCGAGAGAGAGCAAGTCCCAATCTATCATCAAAAAGTAATTGTATGGTTCGGTGGATGTTTATTTCAGCAAAATGCATATATATTATGCAATGATTATTAATAACAAAGTCCGCAATCCGTTCTTTCTGCAACGAAATTTTCAGTCCACATTTATTACGTCAGCTATAAAAGGCAAAGATAAAAGGAGCTAGATATGTATGGCTTGGTTTAAATTGTCAAATCAGAATACATGAGCTCAGGAGATTTACAAACTCCCAGCTATATTCTTCATACAGATGTGTTTGGATTAGCAGTCGTTGTAGAAAGTTTGCGCGATTACCCGTGGTGGTGCTAGGATTTCCCCGAGAAGGGGGGCAATGGACCTCCACGTGGGGCAGAAATGTTTTGCGCATAGGCAGCCTGAGTTCAAAATGGCTCAAAATCATTCTTCCCTGATGTCTGATCACTCCCTACTCCCCTAATTTTTCGTAACGACCGTCCCCCGACGGGAGGTCAGTTTTCCCCCACGTGCACCTGTGCCCTAAGCCCCCCGTCGTGACCCTGGCCGTTTTCCTGACGTTACACAAGCTCTGCGCAGCTGCTTCGGTTCCTGATAAACCCCATGGGAAAATTACAATGAACAGATAACATTGTTAACGTTTGACATCTATTTTGCTATTTCAGCGCACGATCGCGGCGTTAGTAAAATGGATCCATAGATGAAGTTTGATAGCAAGGCTCGTTTCGTGACCAAGTAATCAAAAACAAAAAAAAAAGTTTAAAAAATTTAGCTAATCGGGATTTATTATCGAGAGTTTTTGCAACCATTGAGCAATAGGTTCAGACAAGAAATTTAAAAACGCTTTGTTCTCTGACATGAGTTCTAGAAACATGCCTCCTGTTCCAAATCTACACTTCTTAAAAACTTGGAAATGTGGAATGTAAAGCATGGAAGAGGAGAAAAATGTCTCCTTGAAAATTGCCTTCTGCTGAAGTATAAAGATGCACAAACTGTTTGCCATTCTCTTGTCCCGGTTCACATCGAAGTGGTATATTAGAAACCCCGTTTATTGCGTGTATTTGGGGTGTTTTTCGTCCAGTGGTCTCACTCTGCCAGCCTCAGCCTACATTCGTTTTGTTTTAGAGTGAATTTTACTGCATTTAGATCTCACCTACCCAACTAAAAGTTGGCTATAACTTTTGGTAAAATCTTAGTAATCTACCGGAGCCACAGAGCCACTTTCGTCGCGAAACAAGAGTGGAGACGCAAAGATATGCTTTTTACCTTCTCGTAATTTTTTTAACAGAGATGACAAATTTTTAAAGTGTATCTTGACATAGGTATTAGATATATTAACAGTGATTTTCCCAAAAGCTTTTGGTGAGAAAATATCAGTGTTCAATATTAGGAACATCATTCTTACCGGGTTGACTGAAATAACTATACGAACACACATGGAAACGCTGGTACGGGTTCTATTTGAGAGTATGCTTCCGTTAGTAAATATAAAATGAAATTATCGACTTTAAGGCCTCTTTACACTGGTAAATTTCGCTGTGATTTTTCTCATCCTGATAAATGTGATCCAACGAATTCACTCACCAAAGTATTGGACCATTTGGGCCAAGCTTTATGGTTCAGCACTTTTGTGAGTGAGTCCATTTGATCACATGCGTCAGGATGAGAAAAATTGCAGCGCAAATCGCCAGAATAAACGGGCCTTTATCCATGTTCACATTTCAAGTGCTTTGTCTGCTGAGCAAATACCATTGCCCCAAAGCTCCCCCTTTATCTTTGACAAAAAAGTGCTTAAACAGCTACCAAAATTGAACTGAACATCATAAACGAGTAATGCCATTGAGTTCATCAGGCTTTGTCATCTAGATACGAAAAAACCAGTCGACTCTAATCTTTACCGAACAACTGCAAAACAAAATCAGATATCACCACCCGCGACCTAAGAATGTAATTACGGATCTTTGGCAGTTTCTACTTTCCTAATTTAACCAGCCAGCTCTAATTCTTAAATTTAGAATCTCCACGGTTGAAAGGCGAAAAAATTTGCTTTTCCTTGATGATGTAGGTTGTAATATAAATTCATATGGCTCAAGAAACGTCTTTGAATTCTCAGAGGTAGCATCGAGTGAGTAATTCTGTAATAATCCTTCAGGGCCTGTTTGCGTTCCAATCAAATGTGTTGCCTCGACTAGAAGATTAGGGAGTTTAAGTCAGTTTTCAAGGCGATGAGATTTACCAAAATAATAGTAGTATTCAATTAGGATTTGAATACAACAAATTATCATTGACGTAATAACGAATTTGAGACGCTGTTGTATTCAAATCTGAAGCTCTTCTAAACAACTCTTGTCAGTTTATTAACATTTCGTTGAATAAGTTGTCCTTATATTCTACCTGCATCCCGACGCCAGTAAGAAACTGTGGAACTGCTCTGGAAGAAGAATTATATAGTACCAGGACTGTGTTGAATAGTCTTTCAACATTTTTATTCTACCTTAGCACTAAATCAATAATTGTAATAACGTTTTACAAAATCATGTCAAGTTGCAGTTCTATTACTTACAGAAATATTCAATTTCAAGCTGTTTTGGGCCGACTTTATCATATGCGCTATATTTAATTTTGATGGTAGTATACAAGAAGTGCTGACTGACAAATATGGTGGTAGTGGTTAAGTTCCTAGGTCCGCCGGCCCATGTCTCTTATGACCCTCAAATATGATGGACTTATCAAAAGTTAAAAACATCAACGCATGCTATTTAGTTTACAGGAATGGAACAGGAATATAATGACTAACCGTTTGAAATGAACTCCATGAACTTCAAAGCACTTTTGATAAATAACCGTGTATACGACCAAAGTCTAGAGAAACTCCAGAAGAATGGCCCATCATTTGAAAGTACGTGGAAGTTTGAGTGTTTCGAGAACTTGAGAAGACATATAGATGTTCGAGTAATAATCTTCCTAGAAATTTCCAATTAAATCACAACTACGGTTGTTATTTTATGGAGAAATAAAGCCTATGAGGAATCCGAATGTATTGTTTAGGTTAGACTTTCAATCAGTTGCAATAAATTAAAGAGTCTCATTGGGGTATTTTTATAGAAGACTGGTAACTAAATATGACTGGGAACGCAATGCGTAGATAGCGATCTTGTCGAATCGTTAAAATGTTAAATTTTTGAATGTTTGCTTCGGTAAATTTGTTTTAAACTTGGTAATTAAAGAAAACAGAGCAAGTTCCATAAAATACCTTATTTTCAAGATTTTTCATGAGAAGGGATTGTTTAAAATCCACTAAGTCCATTCCAAAATATCTACCTTGACAACCTAACCTGATATTTGGATACTTTATTCTTTGGTGGAATATCTAACCATAGTTAATATATTCCGACATATATATATATATATATATATATATATATATATATATATATGTCGGAATATATTAACTATGATCTAACCTCATACCAATTTTCAGAAAAATTCACTGTAGAAATCGGAAGATACTGGGTCTTAAATATGATAATTGCGAGAATATACTGTTGTTCCAAATCTATTATTACAATCTTAACAAACGAAAATTGCACAATTTCACAAATATCTTATGTTTATCATGCTTCTTCTACATTAGATACACTTTGTACCAAACTTTCAACTATTTAAAAGATGGAAATGCCCATAAATGCAGACAATATTAATCTCATCCTGTGAACATAGAAAGTGTAGGAAGCCACATAAAGTGAATGAACTTAGCGATGAAAGTAAAGTTGAGGTAGAAACTCTTGAGGAGTTTTTAATCCGGGAGGCAGCCAGGGAGTGTAACTTCAGTTTGAAAAGACTAATGAAAAAAGAGAAGTTGAATACTCAGCAGCTGACCGTGTACAGTACTACAAGTTCTTGCACGGAAGTCACAGTATTACTGAAGCGTTAGAAATGTAGAAAATAGTACAAGTTTGGGTGTCCTATTAGACAAGTCTGATATGACCATGGCTTGTTTGTTTCGTGTTTGACAAATCACTGGCGTTCTTTTGTCGAAATACTGGGAAAATCGCAAATTTTACTTTCTGATAATTTTATTATTTACAGTTTAACACGAAACCTACAGATTCTACATACAAAAAAAAGCAAAACAGAAAAATTATTCTTCTGTTTACAGGCCGAATATATTAATGAAATGAAGGATAGAACTCCAAAGAGGTCATTGTTGGTGATCGAGATTTTGCTCGAAGACGCAAGGCGTCCATCGCTCTACTCTCTGTTTCCGCTGCAGAACAATGGCTTTGATAAGGCCATAAAGGAGCCCCATGTACAGCTGGAGCCATATATGCTGTGGGAGCCAGCAGACTTGGTGGGCCACTAACGGACAAACCATTAGGTACGCTGAGGAAGTAATTCGCCGGTGAATATGAGAGACTGGGTCTTGGTGCAATGGGAAGTTGAATTGCCTTATCCGCTTCCAAACGAACTTTCTTTGTTTGCGTGCGAGCAGGATTTTGTGCCTTTCGCCATTTTGCACGTCGATTCTGAAACCAAACCTAGGAAGATAAGACAAACCAAACATTTCAGTAACAAACCTGAAGATTAGATAAATATTAGCTTTGCATATGAGTGTCGGGATAAATCTCGAACACCGAAGGCTTTGGAGAACGTTCCGAGGTTAATGAATTATTTAGTATCATAAAGAAGGATATAATGGGATTTGAAATTAATTGGGGATGGAGTTTTCACTTAATGTGGAAGCAAAAACAACTGAATAAAAATGCTTGGCAATTTAAGCATAAACAAGGGGTTTTGTTACTTGTTTAATTATTAGATGTCTGCTGATAAGACCGTCAGCTGCTTCATTCATAGCTTTCATTGTTTAGCGTCTATGAGTGTTTTTCGATGTTGCCGTGAATCTTCAAGAACATAAGTATAGATAGACTTTCTACCGTTATATAGTAATAATAGTTATAACTATTTACTATGGAGTAAAATGGGATAAAAAGGTCAATTAGCGACTGGCTCTTTTTCTAGAGTATATTGTCTTAATTGAAGAACGACATCTAAATAAATTTTCAGGGATAGAATATTCTGTAACTGCACGCCCCCATGAACCATGTATGACATCATTGATTTCTTTTGTGACAAATCATTAACTCCGTATGCAATCTGACAAAAAATCATATTTTTGAAATTATGACGTTTGCTGGGTAGGAGATTTGATATTATTTTCGACTTTTTCTCTTTAGATTTTGCGCTAAAAATTTGCCAAGACGAGCTAGAAACCAAGAAGATCATCAGTTGTGAAACGATGGCTTTTCTTTTGGGTAGACGATGAAGTATTCCGTGGTTGGACGACTTGTGATTAAAAATATCGATTGTAAAAATAAGTTTTGTTAAGTAAAATATATGCATAATGTGATTAAATGAGGTAGGGTTTCTACTCTACAGCTTTCAAATTGAAATTTATATATACTCTTGGTTATTTTGAGCTCACCAAAATCTCGTCATTGTTTATGTGCTACGCACCGCCGCATATTTTTTGTGGAAATTCTAAGTACTGGGTATTAAACCATAATAAGAAATTAAGAACGAAAAGCAGAGGCAAAGCCAAAAGTTGTGTGGGGGGCAAGGTAATAAAGATGATATGTAGTTTTACTGCATAACAGGGGTTGACTTACTCATTTCAAAATAATCTTAGCCAACTATGCATGTTGTGTGTGCTGAATTGAATTAATCTACTCCTGATGAGTGAGACCTTGCGGTGGTTTGTCGTTCAGTGTACTTCTGACTGCGCCACGCCAATAGTTCAAAACAATTTAGTATAAGACATCCCGCTTTATATATAACTTCGTAGAATATCTTTCTTTGGTCGTTTATGGTTGTTTTTGTAGATGTGTGGGTTTCCATTAATGGCAATAAATATTGTTCATACATGCCACAAGACACAAGAAACGAATGTTGGCCATTTTTTATATCAAATGTTTACATCGTGCCTCTCGAAGCCATCACTTCAAATTGTTCCCTTTCCTGTCCTTTCTTTTCCCGGAAATATTGATGCTTCCAAAATGTTTCTCATATTTAAGCTTTTCAACTTTGCTAGAGACAACACCCAGTCAACAAGGCTGACATAAAATCTTTCTATTTTTGAGAACTCTACTAATTTCGAACGAGTCTGGCATCAACTATAGCACTTTAGTCTGCCTAGCTTAAAGATTTTGCCGGCCTTGTGAGCACTCGTCAAAGAGTAGTACAATTACGTCGAGAACTTAATACAACAAACCAAGATCTTTGGTGAAAACATCAAATGTTCCCTGAAATCATCTTCGTGGTATTAATCTAATTTCAATCTTCAGGTTAGAGAATGTTTTTTAAGTGTTTCTTTAGCGACTAGGCAAGAGTTTTTCTACTTTGAGGAATATGTTTTTAACGGTTTGATTCTAAAATTTGTGCCCTCTCCTGATTAATGAAAATGCAATTTCCGCAAACCTACCTGAATTCTAGCTTCGCTTATGTTTATTTTCGATGCAAGCTCTTCTCGCAAAGCAATATCAGGGTAGTGTTTCTTCTCGAAGACTTTTTCAAGCTCTTCCAACTGACTTTTTGTGAAAGTTGTTCGGTTTCTCCGCTGCTTCCTGCGAATGGCAGGATTGTCTTCTCCCAAGCACGGGGAATCTTGGTAAGGCCGGTATAGGACTCTTGTTAAATGTTCTGAAGAGAAACGAAACCAGAAAAAGTCAGGAGGCAGAGAGGAAACTGAAAAAAGTTGTCAAGCGTTAGAATTGGGATGCCAGGTAAAACAGTTCGCTAGCCGTGTCGAATGAACTGAAAGACATTGTTTTACAGCCGTAAATGGCCTGAGTTCAAAGTTGGTACTGGTATCTAACGTTTCTTTTAGGATTAAAAATTAGGTTGAAAATCAAAGAGAAGCTAACAATTTTGGTTAAAAACAGTAGGTTTGTCAAAATGTCTCATTCTTACGTGATGCAGGAACGGGATCAATGCTTAACATTTCTCCGATGTAATGAGGTTGTGGCTTGGACATGGTGAGCGAGTTAAGACTTGAAGGAACCATTAGAGTGACCTGTAGTGCAGCTCTTCTCTGCCAGTGTAAAAGTTCGAAATGGGTGCGTCGTTATTTTGTTTTGATGGTTCCTTGAGATCCTTGACAATATGAACTCTTGTCATTAGAGCTCACTTTCTTATATAGAACCTGCGCATGCTCTAATTCTGTCACTGCAGGTGCACGCCAAAATCGGCCGAAGTCCCCTATCGCTCCGATTGTTGCACCAGTTAACACCAGCCATCGACGGTAAATACGGACAATGACAATTTCATTAAAAAACAAACCCATACAGAGCATTTTAGCTAATGACCTCGGCCAAACACCTGCCACAGACAAGTCGATGAGGTTAGTTTTTTATTCAAGAAAGGTTCCGGTTTACATTAGGGCAGCGATGAACAAATATCGAGTGAAGATAAGTGCGAAGTCATTCAAATTATTCTTTGTACACGGCTTTACAATCATTGGTTACGAATAAAAGCTTGCCATAATGCGTACATTCGACGTAATTTTGTCAGATTATGTCGCGGCCGTTTTAACTTGAATGCCAGAAGGCTGTAAATACTGTACAAGCACTTGCAAATAAACTTGTTGATAATAGAAACCGACTATAAAACTGAACAAATAGCACTATTTTTTTTTAAGCCTTTCGTGTCGTGTACTAAGAATAGTTCATCCTGTCCAGTAACTAGACACAATTTTGACTTTGAACTCTCGTTTAAGTATATCGCAGTGGGAAAGACCAATAAATTTCGTTAAAATGACCACTAAGGATCTTTAAAGAGATATTAAATAACAAAATTTTACTCGATGGGCAATCTCTGTTCAAGGTCGTTTTAAAAGATTTACCGACATATTTGGTAAAATAAAGCAAGACTGTTGCAGATAAAAAAAACTTGGTTAAAAACCCAGGGTGTTCACAAATTCATAAGCATTATCAGTAAAAGAAATGTTTTGTAAGTTCGTTTTTTAAACAAATAATTTTATTCATCCTGAAATTTAAATTTCCGCTCACGGACTACACTTTTTGGATGGGAAAAATTTTGTTTCTAATGGCCAAAGTTTTTCAAAACAGCCATTGGTGATTGCTGATTATAAAATCATATATGGCAATTAGCTCCCGATTTATTCTTTGTGTAGTGCATGACAGATGTTTTCTTTTCCTTTCCACGGAGCATTTATATTAAATGTGTATTTATGCATGTATATCATTAGGATTTACGACTGAAATTCCCTGTTCCTGAACAAAAAAAAATGAAATTTCAAAACTGTAGCGGTGCAGATTTAGTATGCAGGAACGTTGGTTTCCTTGGAGCTGATTCGGAGTAAGTTTTTTTACGACAAATCAGACCAGTTAACCACAATTCGAGTTATCACGTATCGAAATCAGTTATAAATTCGACGTGTCGTGTAGATATAACGTAAAAAATACAGAGAGAAAAAGAGGAAGAAGGACAGAAGGAGAGAGAGTGAGAGATGGAGAGAGAGACAAAGAGAAAAGAAAAGAGAGAAAGGACAAATTGTAGCAAGGGGAGAGAGAGAAAGGCAATGTATGCTGCCATTTTAGGGTCCATTTTCTTTTTTCTGAGAGCAAAAACAACATTTAGGAAAAATTTTAGACGAGCATTTTTGTTTATTTTACTATCCAACTCCTTTCAAACTGCCATGTATTATGATCGTTAATAGAGGATGTTCAAAAATGTCACGGTAAAATAAACCTTTTTGAATGACCATTACCAGAGAAAGGGGTTATTAACATTGTACTTGGAAATATGATCTATTCGCTGATTAATTTCTTGGGAAAGTAAATAAAATTGTACTGATTATTAGTCGCCAGTGGTGAGGCTGCTTTATGTCAGCGTCTTTTAGATTTCATCTGCCTGCAATTTAGTCGCGCGTTAGCGAAAACAAGTGAGTGAATGACGCGCGATGTCACGAGCCGATTGGTAAACGCCGTAACGTAATTTGTACGGTGAAAAGAGTTTATGAATTTCGGTGATTAGTTTGGTGTAGCATCAGATATTCCAATAATGCTTAAAGTCATTTGTGTGGGGCCGGTGTTTTCTCAGGTTGCTGGACCACTGCAATAGCCCAACCTAAAACAATCATTAAAGTTTGCGATAGCCTGCTGTTCAACCGACCGCATGACTCGTGAACTTTAAAAGTCTCGACTTGGGCCTAAGACGTAAATGCGACCGCCAAACATCTTTATAAGTCGTGTCTCAGTTATAGACCTCCTCGTCGTTTTTTTTCAGTCGTCCATTATGTCTTAGAACGAATACTTTTGCGTACGTTGTTTTGATTAATATATTCACACCCACCTATATTGCATTTAAATGTTCGATGATATTGATGTCCATATTAAAAAATTTAAGTGTATTCATTTAGTTAAGGCTATATGCAGTTTGTAATCAAACTGATTCTTTTGAGCATAAGAAATCTAATAAAATGAACCGGCAATTTGACAAAGATTTGGCAAACCTAAGCAACTGGAGATTCTGTAGTGACAAAAACAATATCGAACCAGTAACCTATCTTCGAAAGCTAAAAGTTAAAATCGTTGATATTTCATTGCAATTTTATTCCCATGCACGGAAACTTTCCTGATCGAAGTATTTGACCGAAAAAACCGGATTGGCAGTAAAAAAAAAGTTGGATGAATTAATAAACGAAAGATTTTTCTATTTTTGGTTTTAAATGAGAAATTAATTGATGGAGAAATTGTAAGCAATATACAACAGCCTGTTAAATGAGTGACTGCCTTTGTAAGCCGACAAAAATTCAAATAAAAATTATGTCAAACATGATATAAGAATAGTAAAAGTTGATCAAGGAAGGATAACGTTTACCGATGAATTACCTATAGTAGCTTTTTAAGGTTTTGCTGCAAAGATTGTACCATAAGGTGAAGGTTAAATGTGACTTAATTTAAAAACGTTGTTGAAAATTTTCATGTTCGGCAATCCGGCGATTTAAGAACGTTCTACGTCGAAAAAGACAAGATAAAGATGACGGCGAACGTATTAAACGGCAGCCAAGGACGTCCAGATTAATAATTGAGATTGATTATCGCTCCTTTTGGTGAGCCGCACAGTAACAAAAGTAGTTTTTTAGGGCCTTGAGTTATTGGTTAATCCATTGAAAGGGCAACATATGTTTTCTGGGGGGAACTAATTGGTTTTTTAAATGTAAATCAGGAAAGGAACAAGTGTCGTATTGGAGAAATGAGGAACAGGTCGAAGTTATAGGTAGAAGTAGAAAATTGACTTCATTGATTTTTTTCTTCTTTGAAGTTTCTTCCTGTATTGCTTGTTCCGTATCAACAGGTGTAAATGAACACAACTAGGAACTTGCTAAAGATATGTTCTACCTGCTCGCAAACAGTTATTTACGTTAGAAATTAACAAGACGTTTGAAATGTTCAATAGTTCTTCCAAAGCTGCACGGGCAAGCTTCAGACTGTTCTTGCTAAAGTAATGTTACTACCGGCCGGCATGCTTTATGCTACACACCCTTGATTCATCATCAGGCTATGCCGGTATTCATCAGTTTTGAACACTAGTTATTTAGCTCTGACCTATATTCCAATACCTGATTAAGAACTCTTGCGCTCTATAGAGAGAACCAAGACTTCGTAAGTCAGTTATATCTTTTACGGTGGAAGGATAATTAAAGAAAAGTAGTTCAGGCGTTATACACGTTAGCAAATGACTAAGGAATTTCGGCCTGATGGACTTTTCGAACAAGAAGCTACGACGAAAATCGTAGCAGAGCTAGGTCTTGTTGAACTATCGCATACCTGCTGCACACCCCTTCGGGATTGTACGGTGATCAACTACGTACTTATAACTTACTTAAAGGAATGCACATAAAATACCACATAGATGAAGCATGATTCGTAAGATCTTGCACAGTAATTGTTCTTGGCTAAATGGTCATGAATCTTAATAGCTTTCCTAGAACTGCATTTGTCAGCCATTCAATTTATTTCAATGGATCAGGGATTGTGGAGGTGCACTTAACTGTCTATCACGCGATGCCAATGCAGCACAAAACGAAACAAGTCGATAAATGTCTTTCTCTTTGACTGTCTCTTCTGAATTAGCTATCGACAACTTTTCTTGAGTTCCTGACGAACTAAATTGATAATAAAAGAGGGCAAATACAGAGTAACAAGATATCCGCGCTAGCTCAGGACAAAGGAACGCAAATTTTAATAAAAATTCTTGTACTTTAAAAAACGTTTTAAGGCGCCTTCACATGCCAAACAAAAGTTGACGAACTCGAGTTGGCGTGTGTGAACGTCTCAACAACAGTTGGCAAACAGGTTGGCAAACCGTTTTGATGTGTTGGCAAACTGCTTTGGTGATGTTCACAAACGTAACCGTGTGTTTGCGTCGTTTGTTGTGTGGAGATGAATTTGGAGAAATTGCTCGGGTCAATTCTTCTAACATTCTCCCAAATGCACCAACGTGTGTAATCTACATTCTACTGTATCACAGATGAAAGTATCACCTCGTGGCTTTCAAGTTTTGTTTAGTAGAACTTACCAAGTAATAAACCAAAAGTCGCGAATTCGAAAGGCATTCGTGGACGGCTAAGCATGTAGCGTTTTGTCTTACAACTGCCTGCATGACTTCCTTATTTCAACTAGTGTTTTAAGAATTTAATCTCTACCACAACTGCTACTCAAAATGGTAACGTGCACTGAAAAATTAATACATTAAAAAAAATTGAACTCTTAATTTTTTAGAGAAAATAATTAACCCAACAACAGGGGGTTTCATACCTATTTTTCAACAATTTAAACAGTTGGAACTTGGCTACCGATTTAAAATATGTGAAACGTTGACCGACGTTGACTTGCAAAGCCAACTGATATAAGTCATTAATTGAAGAGCGTTAAAGTCTAGCGTTAGAGTCCCACACTTCAGACAAACCATCCCTATATGAATCAGTTGTTGGCTCCATGATGTCTTGTCTGTGCAATCAACCTTTAAGTAGTTATACAAACATCTTGGTAAATAATCGTTCAATTTAAAACTTGTCATGCTCTTCCAGTATTGAAACAAGACATTTCAACGAACGTAGACAGGGGCTTCTCTTTGATTATCTATTTTCTTGGAAAAGCAATTTTGACAGACTGAGATGCCTAATGTTCAATTATTATAATCCCAGTAGTAATTATATGTAAGACCGCGGAAACAGGCGAGGTAGTCCAGTCTCAATCGGATAAGTTTTCGCCAAACCAAAATATACTTCAATGAGAAATATTAACCCATACCTTGGATATTACACTTTGTATGGTTGGGCCACGCCACGTATACCTTCTATATGAGTGGACTGCTTTTGTTCAAAAGAACGGGCACAGAAATACTCTGAAGAAAAAGTTAAAGCGAGAGAAAAATTGTCGACGATTTGTGACGCTAAGATTTCTTCTATGATTCATATTAAGTTGAATTTGTCAGGTCCCTTGTACCACGTTTTGTTAAAATGCTCACCGCAAGATCTTAAAGTCAATCGATTGTCCCGTTCGTAAATAAATAGTATCTGCAACAACATTTTAGACACTTCATGTTCTCCAAATTCGAGTTCAATCGAATGCAGTTATTCTAAAATTGCAGAACTGTTTACCAAAATAAAAGCATTGTAAACTAGGTTTATGCTTCTTTATCCAAGTCGTCCAAGGCTGTGCAACGGAAATTAAGTTTAAAAGACATTTCTGGTTTGTTTTCATTATCCAAAAAAACGTTAAATTGAATTCATGGACTGGCTGTCTTATCAAGATAATGATTGTGATTAATTTGAACATTTTGATCAATCAAACGTAATTATTTCTGAGCTCATGTCCTCATGGGCGAAATGATTGAAGGCGTCAGCGTTATAAGGGAGAAAATGGGGGACAAAGAATTGGACTCTTAATGAATATTGACTATCAATAACAGAATGATCAGAGCAAGGCTTCAACTTTTAAATTTTGTTGGTCTAGCTTCTTAAAGCATATATATCCAAAAATTATACGCATAAGCGGGTGGCAAATCATCATATAAAAATAATAATTGGACCTTTTTACGAAATTTAAAGAATTAATATTTTTATAAGCTTACGAAGATACAACTGGATCTGTTTCATCAACAATTTTTGCCTTTCGCTGGTAGAGGATTTGGTTCCCGCTCTTACAACCCCACGTAATTATTGTCTTGATTGTGAAAAGTCTCAGTCAATTTTTAATAAATTGTACAAACGCATAAACTAATTCTGGCCAACGTAACAGCTGGGTTTTTCTATCTCTCTAGATTACCATTTAATTAGCCCTTTCTAAATTTCTCGATGACTTTGAACTATAGAGAGACAATTATGAGGCTATTTTCACGACCTTGATCACTGCTAAACAGTGATTATCTCTTAAAGTTACAGTTTCGAATGCTCGGTGCTAAGGAGAGCCACTGGCGTTGATGGCACAGATTGTTCAAATCAGATTCACAATGACTCGCGCCGGATTTTTTATTTCTCGTTTTCATGACTTCAAAATTTGACATACCACTCTGATCGATCACAGAAAATTCGAAAAGTGGTAAGCTGCCAGGACATCGCAAGCAAACACTAATATTTTAAGACGCCATTTATGACAGTGGTTGCCGAAGGTAAACTATGGATCCAGCCTTTGTTTGTGGCACAGTGGCTGCCAGTGCACGTGTCTCTCACTTCTGGGACTAGGATTCGAATCCGTCTCCGTGCAGTTTTCTGATTAAAGTTCCCTTGGTCACATGTGAGAAGAGTGTTGTCCAGTTTGACTCTACCAAACATCGCAGGTTTTCTTCGGGTACTCCGGTTTCCTCCTGTAGTTACACTGGACCCATGAGGGATGGCCCTTGATGGACCTCTGGGGAAAACG
Source organism: Nanipora kamurai (assembly GCA_036872915.1). Taxonomy (NCBI): domain Eukaryota; kingdom Metazoa; phylum Cnidaria; class Anthozoa; order Scleralcyonacea; family Helioporidae; genus Nanipora; species Nanipora kamurai. The sequence continues at coordinate 18,299 of JBAHVQ010000309.1, read as the reverse complement.
GCGTAGTTTAGCTGATAGGGTTATCCAGTATAACCTTTTTTTACTTTAGGGCTTAAGACTGATGAACGAAAGCATTGAAAATGCAGCTTCAGATTAATCTCAAACTGATCTGAAAGAGATCCGAGACTGAACAAACTACGTGAGTGTTCTCACTGAAACTTGACAAAGATTGCAATAAATTTCACGAGAAATTGTTGTGAGGAAGTGGCTTCGCTTTAAAGACTACCCCAAAGGAAATCAGTTTTCGTTATTGAACAAATTTAGCTGCGAAGCGTGAATAAAAAGCCACAATAAACAACCTCGGTTGTTTGTTCGATACGCTGCAAGCCAACAAACGAATACTAATTTTCTAAAAACACAGCCAGTATAAAGTAATGTGTTTATTTCTGTGCAGATCAATAGCAGTGATATTGTCACCCGAGGACTGCCCCTTTGGCCTTGTCATTATAAGGCGCGATTAAAAGTATAAGAGATTTTACTAGGTAATGTCGATTACTCCCATACATTGATGTGTACACAATACAAAATCATACTTCAGTTAATGAGGACATGGAGAGAACAGAACATGAATAAACGGTCAATCCATTTTCGTAAAGTGAAGTTTTCTGCGGTAGATGTTCTCCCTACGTTACAGAGCCATAACAAGCTCCAGTATATAGAGTTAACGAAACCGCAACTTGTGGCTGAATAACAATTTGCCATCCAAGAACGAGTTTTACGTTACACGTTTGTGGAAGTTGATCGTCCAGGTTACTGTGGGAAAGACTGTTGGTGGAAGTGACTAATGTTTCGACGGCCTTAGCGGCGGTCATCTTCAGAGTCAAGCCTACTTACAAGAAATTTTACGTCTTCGTAAATCTTAGGTGGGGTTCGTTCTGGGATAGTTTTGTGTCGTTAGGACTGTTCTATGGAATAGCTCTTTTGTTGTTGTCATTGTATGGTTTTATGAACACAGGGGAATTAAAACATGAATCGATAGGAGTTAGATTTTGGATGGATACAAGCAATTTTTGAGAACCTGGCAGAAAAACTAGAAGGAAGATTCTCGAGAGTTTAGACTGGCAAATATCGGATATTTGCCAGCCTTAATTCTGTCGAGTCTTCTAACTACGGATTCCAAGAACACTAGCTAGAGGAGCAGTTATTTCGCTCTGCATTCATCGACTTCGAGTTCGACTTTATTACATAAACACTGACAAAGTTATACCTTCCCTGTGGTTTCCATACGTTTGAAGAACCGTCTCTGAGTTGTACGAACTAACTGTAGTGGCACAACTAAGATGTTTTAACGATGAAATTTCCTTTCAAACTTGTCCCTTCTTCCTCACAGTCATCTAGAAGCCGTCTTAAATTGCTTGGCATGGCTGTCGCGAATTTCATTGGTCAATCTTCCCGCGCTTTTTCATGCTCGTTCCGTTCTTATGTATCGTTTGTGTGGGGAATAAACTCCATACTAAGTCGACAAAATCAAACAAATTTAATTATTTGAAATTCATTTTGTAAACCTTATTGATGTTTTCTAAGGTGAGGTGAAATTCGGTTCAGTAATGTTTCTACTTTATTAATAATGTACGATGATGAGGCCACAGTCGGACAAAAATCCACCCTCAACATTAACAAACCTTCAGTTAATTGAATATATACATAAAAAGCATGCATATTCATGTTTGAAGCTTATCGGCGTTTTGCAGGATAAGCGAGACAGTGAATTTACTTGACTCCTTCACAATGGTCCCAGGAAAGACTTTGGGGTTGTTCTCCTTAGAACTTTTAGTTTTAAACTTTAACTCAAAGGACAAAAGACAAACGACCCATTGCCTTCTATCATCATGTTCCGGTCAGTATTGGTATTCTTTCTAAATACCTTCATTGCATGTTGGTCGCATATTTTGACTGGAACATCTTATTCCTGAGCTGAATTAAAATAGTATGACTTCAAAAATTGTAGCGTCTTGTGTTGTAATCCTAATGCTTGATTTCTATCCAGGCAAATTTGTTCGCGCGATCAAAATTGCTTTGATCAAAATCGGCATTAAACTCGTTCGCCTGGACAGTGGAGCAAACTCCAACTCTGACAGACTTTTGCGCGCCCAGATATCACCAAAAAATTATGACGCAGCTTGCTTAAGGCGGATTTCGATCAAGTCGATTTTGGTCGCGCGAACAACTTCGCGCTCAGTCATCACTTGAGAACTAATACGACAGCCATTACGCAAGATTACATTTTGAATTTCAAGTTTTCGCATAAATCAGTTGTGCATCTTACTATAGCCAAACTAACAATTTGCTATTTTTGTGGCAAAGTGCAAAGTACGTTATCAATGCAGATGATAAACAAGACATTTCTCATCTGAATCTCATTGCAAAGAAAAAAATTATCAGAGATTTTCTTCTTCTGGACGTTTATCACCAGATGACCTTCTTGAAATCCATCGAGCAGCAATATCTCTCCAGACCAACTTTAGCCTCGCCTTAAACGCTTCTTTATAGCTCGGGTAGTCCTAAATAAATAAAATATTTGCTTATCTCACTGTTTTTTTCAGTTTTTTTTTCTTGTATTGGTCCCTTAGTCTGCCAATTTTCCGCCCTGCTTGTCTCTGTACGTTAGTCTCTCCTTTTGTCTGCCTGCCTCTCTAATGACCGGTCCATCAGCCTGTTTACCTGCATGCCTGCCAGCCTACTTTTCCGTCTACCTTTTTTCCTGTCTACTTGTCCGTCAATCTATCAGTCTATCTGGCCTGTGGCTCTTTCCATTTGCATCATTCTACATGACTATATATTCCCCCGCCTGCATGCCTGTATATCCGTAAATCTACTCCTTTCTGTTGGTCTGTCTTTCCGTCTTAACCGTCATGTTCTTTGCAGTCCATCCTGTCCTGCATGCGTGTCTGACTGGTCCAGTCAGTCAGTCTGTCAGTTCGTCCATCCCCCGTCCTGACAGTCCTTTTCATCCTGTCCTTCTTGCTCATCCTGCCTGTCCTTGTTCATCCTGTATGCCCTTTTTCATCCTGTATGTATTTGTTCATCCTATCTTTTACGTCTGTCTGGTCTGTTCAGTCAGTCAATCGGTCGTTGGGTCTGTCTGTTTGCTTGCCTATCTACGCACCCACCTGCCCGCCAGCCAAACTGTCCACTTGTCAAAAAAAAGTTGTTGAACGACGCATACAAATTTTGAAGGCTTAGGGATCTGTTGGAAATTTAAGATGTGATATATCATACACAAGGTGTGTTTCATATAATATATCATACAAGAGAAGGAGTGTTTTATCAGCATGTCCAAACACCGAGAAATTTGTTGAAAACCGAGGCGATAGCCGAGATTTTTTACAAACTTTAAGGTGCTTGGAAATCTGATGAAACACGACTTTTGAGTGTACGAAATTGCATCTCAAAAGAATCAGTATTTCAGGAGAAAATCGTTGCGAAAGTTGGCTTAATTTATGAAATTTCTTCCTCAGATATCCAAACAAGTGATTTCCTTTCCGTTATCTCATAGTACGTCTGCTTGTCAGCGTGTGTACCAGTACCTGTCACTCTATCTGCCTGGTCTACTACTCATCTCATTCCGACGTTTCGCCTACATCCACCAGTCGGCATGCGTACGTCTGTCTGTTTATTTATATTCGTACTTTGTTTGTTCAACTGTCTGCCCAAATGCCGTCACTTACGGAATCACTGTCCTTCGCCAATTTTCGTGTAAAGTAGAACCACTCGATTACCAGAGCTATTAATCCCAGTACTACACCCCCGGCTACCATCAAATACACCCCCATAACATCCACCAGCTCGACGGTGACGACTGATGACTTAGAAGTAGATTTAACGCCGCAAGTGCCTTTTTGAATAAACCACTCCGATTTCAACTTGTCGAGATAACCGTGCTCACGAAGTTCCAATATCACGTTGGACATAACGTCTTTGTACGGTGAGTTTAAAGGTAATCCAATGCCGTAACCCAGAGGTGAAAACAGGTCGTTTAAAATGAAGGTATTGCACGGGTCTTGATTTATGACGTACTCCAAAACTGCTGAATCCCAGATAAAAGCAAAATCTCCTTCTTGGACCTTGGCGAAGGCGTCGGCTGAAGAGTCCTTCAGAGAAATAATGTGACGTAAGAGGATTAGTGAAACTTTGCACGTGCTTTTTAGGACATACGAAGTTTCATTATTTATATTATTGCCTTTAAGTTTCATTATTTATATTATTGTATACCTTCACGGTACATTTACCACGAAATGTCACAGCGCTCTACCTATTAATCGAACATTCTAAAGCTATGTATGGTTGAAAAATTTATAACTGCCTGGAAGACTGTCAGAAAATTATTTAGCTTGCATGAACAAGAAAAAAATTTGCTGTTTCTGACACTTCCACTCTCTATTTAAGAGGTTAACGGTAAACAAGGATTTATAGGAATCGTTTAAAAATTCACCACCTAGTAAAAATGCGTCTGGATTTGTTAATATACCGATTGTCTTTTGAGGTACTAAAATAATTTATATTTTCAGGTCCATCCACAGTCAATTAAATCGCACCTTTCTCTGTAAATCCAAATATATTGAAACTTTCAAAAATCAGAGACACGAATTTTTTTCAATATGTTCATTTGCCAGGTGGTCGCTTTTCAGACAATTCCCATAAATCCTTGTTTACCGTAAACCCCTTCAACATGAAATGAAAGCTTCACGAACTGAAGCGAATTTTTTTTTCGTTCATACAAGCTAAATAATTTTATGATAGTCTTGAAGTCAGTTAAATCAGCTTTTCAACCGTAAAATTTGTAAAATTTGTAGCGCTAAATAAAAGTTGTTGTTGTAGTATATTCGCGCGAAACTACCGTGAAGGTCTACTGTAACCTTAAGAACAGTTTATCCTGCCAAACGATATCTATAATACAGAAGACATTCGTTGCAATTACACTGACTAGGATTAGCTTCTTTGTAGTCATTAATCTAACCTTACAATTAACCACAATGCTTTGCAATCTTAAATTAGCTCTAATAATTGTTGATTAGTGCTCGACATGTTGTTAGAAGTGATACCATTGTATGAGGACAATTGGTGATTAAAGAGTTATGGTTAAATGCAAAAATCTTCATCTTTTTGTGGTACGGCCAGTGAGGTTTATAAATGGCTTATCACCCACATTAAGATATTCTTTCTGACAAAATTTTGCCATTTCTCAATGTTTATCGGGCAATTAAAAGATTCCTTGCTTTTTTTTCCAATGATTATTTAAGTTGGTTATGTACCCAGACTTCGGTGTTTTAGAGACGTATCAGTGATAATATATCAATGATATAACCCTTAACTGGCAAATTTTTAACTCTTCCCTGTCCGAGGACTTTCCCCTAGACGAGTAAAATCGTCTGGCGTTAGCCAGACTTAATCCGTTAACGCCCAGTATACGACTACAAAGAACAGATGAAAGAACAAAGAAAAAATAAAGAGAAAACAAAGAACAAAAGAAAAAATAAAGAGAAAACAAAGAACAAAAGAAAAAATAAAGAGAAAACAAAGAACAAAAGAAAAAATAAAGAG
>JBAHVQ010000309.1:630-12332 GCA_036872915.1 Nanipora kamurai | reverse complement strand
AATCTGAGTAATTTTGAGGAAATATTTCGGGAAATTTTATGGGTCAAAAATTTGTCCAAATAGCAAAGGGGTTAACCTATGGTTTTCGACGATTTTTCGACTAATTTACACTTTCTCAATAAACTCGAAAATATGAAAAAGCAACCTTAGAAATAATTTCCAAATATCAACGCTTTGCTAAAAATTTCCGACAAAACTGCAAAAATACTTCATTCCGAGTGAACTTTATTTTGAAAGTTTGGAAGCGATGGAAAAGCGATCTTCTTCGATGGAAAACTTTTTTGGTTTTTGGATACATTTTTAGCCGTAAAAAGATTTCGTGAAATATTTCCCCACAATTACTGTAATCGCTACTAAAATGGTTTGTTTCGACTAAACTTTCATACTTTAGGCTCATCTCGAAATTTTAAGAGTCGTCAAAAATCGTCCAAAACCATTGGTTAATCCCTTTCGCTTTTTTAGTTAAATTTCTTTCCTAAAAGTATTTCCGAAATATTTTCTCACAATTACTGTAATAGCTACTAAAATAGTTTGCTTCGACTAAACTCTCATTCTTTAGGCATATTTCGAAAGTTTAATAGTGGCCAAAAATCATCCAAAACCATGGGTTAACCCCTTTCGTTTTACCGTGAAATTTCTTCCCTAAAAATATTTCCAAAATATTTCCTCACAATTACTGTAATAGCTACTAAAATGATTTGTTTCGACTAAACTATCATTATTTAGGCTTATTTCGAAAGTTTAATAGTGGTCAAAAATCATCCAAAACCATGGGTTAACTCCTTTCGTTTTACCGTGAAATTTCTTCCCTAAAAGTATTTCCAAAATATTTCCTCACAATTACTGTAATAGCTACTAAAATGATTTGTTTCGACTAAACTTTCATTCTTTAGGCTCATTTCGAAAGTTTAAAAGTGGTCAAAAATTATCCAAAACCATGGGTTAACCCCTTTCGTTTTACCGTGAAATTTCTTCCCTAAAAATATTCCCAAAATATTTCCTCACAATTACTGTAATAGCTACTAAAATGATTTGTTTCGACTAAACTTTCATACTTCAGGCTCATTTCGAAAGTTTAAAAGTTGTCAAAAATCGTGCAAAACCATGGGTTAACTGCTTTCGTTTTTGCGTAAAATTTGTTCCGTAAAAATATTTCCAAAATATTTCCTCACAATTACTGTAATAGCTACTAAAATGATTTGTTTCGACTAAACTTTCATACTTCAGGCTCATTTCGAAAGTTTAAAAGTTGTCAAAAATCGTGCAAAACCATGGGTTAACTGCTTTCGTTTTTGCGTAAAATTTGTTCCGTAAAAATATTTCCAAAATATTTCCTCACAATTACTGTAATAGCTACTAAAATGGTTTGTTTCGACTAAACGTTCATTCTTTAGTCTCATTTCGAAAGTTTAAAAGTGGTCAAAAATCATCCAAAACCATGGGTTAACCCCTTTCGTTTTACCGTGAAATTTCTTCCCTAAAAATATTTCCAAAATATTTCCTCACAATTACTGTAATAGCTACTAAAATGATTTGTTTCGACTAAATTTTCATTCTTTAGGCTTATTTCGAAAGTTTAAAAGTGGTCAAAAATCATCCACAAAACCATGGGTTAACCCCTGTCGTTTTTTTCGTGAAATTTCTCCCTGAAAAATATTCTGAAATATTTCCTTAAAACTACCGAAACAAGTACATTATTTCGATTAAACTTCCACAGTTTGAGTTTTTTTCTAAGGTTAAGAGGTCGAAAATCTTCAAAACCATAACTTTCTGGTGAAATTTTTGATCGTAAAAAAATTTTGCTTTGGGTGTTCTTTAACCCAGAAAGTCCGTGGAAATATTTCTTTAAAATTTCTCAACTAATCACTAAAATAGTAATTTGGATTAAACTCTAACATTTTGAGCTTATTTCGACAACTCAAAAGAGGTTGGAAATTAGACAAAATTTATGGAATAACCCTTTAGTTTTTGGTCAAATTTTTGACGCTAGAATATTTCCCAACATATTTGCTCAAAATTATTTAAATAACTACCAAAATAGCGACAAAATTGCCATATTTTGGCAAATATTTGACATATTTCATAATGAAATTTCGATGAATTTTAGAGGTAGCAAAAATGTAAAAGGGGCCAACCTACGGTTTTAGGAGATTTTTCGACGGGTTTCAGAGGTTCGAAATAGTCATACTTGTTAGTTTTTTCGCACTTCTTAAGTTGAAAAAAGGTCGAAAAATCGACGGAAACTATGATGCAAACCCTTTCCTTTTTCGTAAAACTTTTGACGCTAAAAATTCCTGGAAATAATTTCATAAATGGCTCAAATAACTACCATAATACTTTATTTCGACTAAACTTTCACAATTTGATCTTTTTTTGATTTCGATTTTTGGGCTACTCGAAGTATCCGCTTCAATATCTCAAAAAACTACTAAAATACGTTATTTCGAAATTGACGTTTCGAGTGAAAGCCCTTTGTCCCAGAGACACAAAGATGACCGATCAGATGGAAAAATCAATATCAAGCTAAGTAATGAGATGTAACTGATTGAAAAGTCATTGCTCTCTCTCTGTCGATACCAAACCTGAAGTCTTCTGCAAGGCATCCTTCACCGTGTTCTCGACTTTTTCGCCAAGTGGCTTTACACGGGTCCTAGTGGGGCAGTGCTTTAAGGTGGTCTTACAGGGAAAAAAAAATTTTCGCTACTTCCACTGAAATCAAAAGCCACCTACACTATGATGTCGGTGATGCTTGCTAAACTAAAATATAATGTTATTTTGAAAATTGTTGTCATAGCAAGCGAGATTTACTACTCCAAAAAGAGAAAATAAGATCAATTTATACACATGATAACTCGTCAGCGAATCAAGATAGAAGACTAGAATAATTTGCAATCTATGATTCGTAATAATGTCTCGGAGGTAAACTAAAATCTCTTTTGTACGACACACTGTATGCCTTTAAATGCGGTTCTTTTAGTTCATCTCCTAGACCAATGTCTAAACTATAAGATATGAAAGTTTGGTAATTGTACCTAAAATATTCGTTCAGATATCCTGCACGAAATATCAGTTATTGGGCTATTTTCATAAAGCGAGAAAAACGATCTTAACAGGTTTTAATGAGATAATTCCCTAGGGTGACGTCAGTTGTGTAAAACCGATTAAGAATTGTCATTGCGTGCGTTCCTTTGTCCAAATTTGAATATCAGTTTGAGAATATGAACAGTTTCCTTGGCTGCAGAATGTGATTTTAGACAAAAAATGATACAGGCAGTATCTAGAAAGGTTTAGGATTGTTTCTCAATAATACGAAAAAATAATGAATTTTGGTAAAATTCGATTTTTTTTTCCTGTAAGACCACCTTAAGGGCGAGGCATACGGTACAACACGGCATGCAGTGTTATTGCAATAACTGAACGGCATATACAGGGGTAAGTTTATTGGTGGTCTAACATTGGATTTTAGTTTGGGTAAAAGAGTTAAAGAAAAAAAAACAATTAGGTCGGGATATGTTTGAAGTTTGGTTTTCCCTAATTGATAACTTTCATAAGATTTTATCTCCTAGTTCACTATAGAAATGTTTTCCTTGCTATACCATTCAGTATCCCATGCAATATGGTGTGCAAAGTTGCACCGTATGTCTTAATTTCAACAAATATCCAAATAAGACTTTGCCCTATTATTACTAATTTTCACGATACCTATAATTTATAATATAAATGTATAACATTCATATATAATTACAAATTAATTATACATTATAAAATCGAATTTTTGAAGAGGTGAAATTCTGGTGCATTGTATACACGAGGGAAAGGGTAACCTCGCACCCAGGCTTTTCCTTCGCTCTTCTACGCCGCTGTGAAAAGACCCTGGTATATTAAAGTCACGTGACTAACAAAATCTGGTTGTGACAAATTTTTGCTTAGGATAGGGTAGGTGATCGGCAAAATTGAACCACATAACGTTACAAACTCTCCCTACCTTGTACCAAACAAAATTTGTCACAACTAGATTTTGGTAGTCATGTGAGATTAATATACCCAGGTCTTTTCACAACGGGGTAGAGGAACGACGAAAAGATCCTGGGTAGGAGATTGGGAAAGGGTTGGCAATAGGGCTGAGTTATGTTTAGTAATCCGTATTCTCTTGGAAATATCTGTGAGTAAAATCACTGAACTAAGAACATTACGGTACTGCAATAGCCTCAACCATTAAAAAAATCGGAAAATTATGAACGCAAATGATTGAAATCCCAGTGCACTTCTAATGTGACTTAGTAAAACAATAAATCATATCAGAATAAAAAACATGTTGGAATCACCACTCAGCTCTATTTCCTAACCTAATTCCATAAAAAATTTAAAAAAGGCAGCAGTAATTGCAAAACAATTTTAAATGATGGTCATTTTTACTTCTGAATGCATTTTCCTGACGTCCTCTGGCATTGTTCTATTTCTCTCTCATCACCATCAGTCCCTTGTTTGGCAGCAAGGTATATCTACTGTACGCTCGATGACAACAATAAAAATATTGACGGATCATCGACTGAACAGCAACCTGAAATTGAATAAGCAACTTCAATAAGAATAAATGAACAAAAAATATATTGACGGAACGTGGCCATTTGCAAACGTCATTTTCAAACTACTTACAACGTGATTACTACGCTAATTCAAATGTGGCGTCCTACCAAAAATTAGCACATTCCCTTTAAATTTATTCTTAACAAATGCGTCTACTCCATGAAATGCTACTGGTCACATAATTACCATCCTAAAAGTATATTTTTGTGAACACGTGCTTAATTTCAATAGCACTACTGATACAATGAGAACAACCATTTCAGAATCATGCTCAGGGTAATATGACCAGGGTAATAAGACCAAAGTAACATCATTTCGCGACCAGCTCCAAACTTGACCGTAGCTCAGTTGGCAGAGTGTACGACTAGTAAACCGAAGGTCGCGGGTTTGAATCCTAGCGGGGCCAAGTAGAGTTTTCCCTGGTTGCCCGGTATGGTTCGTCACTCAGATTAACATGTATCTTATAGCATTATCTACCCGAGTTCTTCTCCTACATCAGTTATTTCAAAATCTTGATAAGATTTGAAATAAATTTCGATCTTGAAGAAACTAGTTAGTTTCGAAATATAAAAAAAAAGGAACATTTTCCGACCAGCTAACAACTTCACTTGTAGCTCAGTTGGTAGAGCGTCGGACTACTAAACCGAAGGTCGCGGGTTCGAATACCCGAGTTCTTCTCCGACATCAGTTAATTCAAAATCTAGATAAGACTTGAAATATGTCACGATCTTGACGGAATTAGTTAGTTTCAAAATATATAAAAAAAGTAGATTTCGCGACCAGCTCCCAACTTGACCTTGTAACTCAGTTGGTAGAGCGTCGGACTAGTAAACCAAAGGTCTCGGGTTCGAATCCCTGCCGGGCCAAGTAGAGTTTTCTCTAGTTCTCCTATGGTTCGTCACTCGGAGGGACATCCAACATCATTATTCTCTACCCGAGTTTATTCTTCTACTTAAGCTAGGTATGTAATAAAGAAATTTGTCTTTTACTTGAAGTTTAAACTACCAAAATACTTCAGTGTGACTAAACTACCATATTTTGGCAAATATTTGACAAATTTGATAATGGAATTTTGAGCAATTTTTGAGGTAGAAAAAATGTAAAGGGGTTTGCCCATGTTAATTTGGAAATATGAAAATTTACATGGAATAGTCATATTTGATAGTTTTGTCACACTTAAAAAATCGATGGAAACCCTTCCTTTTTTTATAAAATTTTTGACGGTAAAGATTCCTGGAAATGATTTCATGACTCAGAAAAACCAAAATACTTTATTTCTAGTAAACTTTCATATCTTGACCTATTTTTAAAAGCAGTAGATAAATACCAGTAATTATAAACTGTCGGTTGTCCTCATTGCTTTTTGGTTAAATGTTTTGACCCCCAAAAAGTTGTGAAAATGACTCAAATACTACCAAATACTTTATTTTGACTAAGAATTCATATTTTAAGCTAATTTCATAAATTCTGAAAGTGATCAAGTGATCAACAATCAACAAAAACTATGGGGAAACCCCTTTCCTTTGTGTATAAATCTTTTAGCCCTAAAACATTTCCTAAAATACTATCTCAAAAAAGCATTAACACAACAACAATGCTTTACATGTATTTCACTAAAATGTTCATATCTTGAGCTTTCCCCCCAAAAAGTCTTAAGTGGTAGAAAGATTGTCAAAACCATAGTTACCATAATCCCTTTGCTCTTTTGTCAAGTTTTTTGCCCCAAAAAATCTACTGAAATACTTTATTTCAACTAAACATTAATTTTTTTTGAGTTGATTTTGAAAGCTTAAAAAAGATGTAAAATTGACAAAAACCATCAGTTAACCCACTAACTTTTTTGTCACATTTTGTCCCTAAATAATTTTGGGAAATATTTCCTTAAAATGATTCAATTGCATTATCAAGCAGAAGGGACCAGTCATAAAGTATTTACTAGAGGGGGTAGAGGATATTTAGGAGGGGTATGTAAAAACATTCAGTACTTTTGGAGGGGCATGAAAATTTCTATTTCTCCTAGGGGAGGCATGAATAATAGCAATACTTTGAAATTTTCCACAAATCCTAACTCACAGAAAGTATGTGCAGGTCAAGGGGGTATGACCATATTGATAAACACTGCTAGGAGGGTATTAAGTTTTTTCCTGGCAGTTTTGGGTGGGTACAAAAATATTTACCAAAATGTATCATTTATCCTCCATCCCCCTCTAGTAAATACTTTATGACTGGTCCCTAATAATAAATTTGTAAGGAAAAACATTGGGTAGATAGGCCTTACACCTGTTTCCTTGCCCAAAACTTCATCTTTTCTACTGAAATTGTCTATTTTTTAACCAGATCAAAGAAGGTCAATGTATGGTTGCCCTCCCAGTATTATCAGTCTTTCTTGTAAGTCACAAATGGCTGGTGCTAATACCCCAGGGTACACTAATACACAGTCCTCAGATCCTGGGAGATATGGTAATTACAAAAATCGCCCAACTGTCATGATCAAAAAGCTTGCAAATGCCTGGCACCGTCCTTGGGAGAAAATGGGTATTGCTGGAAATGATTGATGCACAACCAACAGTAAATACAGAGCATTACAGTATGTATTAAAGATTATTATTCACAACTCATCATAAAACAGGCTGATAAAACTGATAAAACAGGCTTGTCATGGATTTCAAATTTCAGAATTCCCAGACTTTTGACCATGGCCTAGAATTTCCATTACCAAAATAAAACTCAGGTTTAAGAATGAAATAAAGTCAAAATATAATCTGAGAATTTTGTTGTCATGTCTTATTCTTTAACTCATATTTTAAGCTTACAAGATGGCACTTTTAAGAGTTGACTTCTTGTATTTCTTCTTCTTGTCAGCTGGGAAAGATTTATTAATTTTTTACCTTTACTTTCCCTTACTTTTATATACTCTACCTTACTATACTTAATGCTGAACACAAAGTTGGTTATACTTTACCTTACCTTACGTTTTCCAGCGTTTCGGAAGGAAGCCATAAGAAAGTCGTCCAAAGTCCAGGAAGTTTACATCCCTTGGCTATTGAAATAAGTTAACCAACAAAACCTAAAACATGGATGGAAAGCTTTATTAACACAAACTAAATGTAGCCAAGCAGAACAGAAAACCAAGCACGTGCTGAACGGCGAACACTTTAAATGGATGATTTTGTTTCATTTTCTACAGCAGACGACTAAATAAATAAAAAAATAGGATACATTACCTTTAAATAGTTCACTTTCTGATTATTTTGAACTTAAAGTAGAACTTTCTTGTCCGTAAATTCGTAGACAGGAATAGGTCTGGCACCGCGTATCATCTCGCCTTCCAGCAGCTGACTTGGTCAAACATTCAAGAAGGCGAAGAACACGTGCAAAGTTAAAATTCCCAAGAGGGTGAATAGCAGAAAGATGATTGGGTGAATCTGCAGCAGGAATTCAATTTATCTTAAAAACAAAATAAAATGGATTAAAGATAAAATTATGTTTTTTGTTTTATTTCAAATTTTTCAATTGTTTGTATTGAAAATAAAATGAAATATAAATAAATTGAAATAAAAACAAACTATGTAATTTTATTTTATATCTTATCATCTTATTTAAATTTTACTTATTATATTTTAGAAAAAGAAAATAAAGTTAAATAATAATGAACTGAATAGAAATGAATTATTTTGGATTTACCTAGAAATTTTGATTTTTTTTCTTTTAAAAAAAAACCTTAAATAAAAGTAAAACAAATAATTTTAAAAATATATTCATTTTATTTTTTATTTGTTTTATTCTTTTTTAAACAAAACAAATAAATATCAAAGTAAAATACGAATAAAATAGGAATATATTTTCCTTATTTTACTTTTGAAATAAAATCTTACTTGTAAAATAAAACAAAATGAATTCAAAATAAAATAAAAATAAATCATTTACAATTACTTTTCATTTTATTTTGCATTCATTTTATTTTATCTTTATTTTGTCTTACTTTTATTTTAAAAATAAAATAAATAAAAATAGATCATAAAAATTATTTTACTTTTAATAAATTGAGTATTTATTATCTTTGAATTATATATATTAACTTTGATATATAAAAATAGTTATATATTATTATTATTTTATTAGTACTTATAGCCCTTTGCTTTTCGCCCCCAGTTCAACAATGCATACACCCCCCACACTACATTCTTTTTCTCAGAGCCCTCGCTCGCTACGCTGACCAAATTTTCTGACCATGCGCTCTAATTCCATTGCGAGGAGTACTGAGTCAGCAAAGTGAATTCACGTGCATTTTGCTTTGAAATTTGTGGAACCCTCTCGCTCTCTTCTCCAAAAGTAACAGCAATCTGGCGATGGAAAGTACTTTTTATGAGCGGTAGTTGTTACTTAAAAAGTTTTTATATGGAAGCCTAATCCCAATTACGAACTTTAGGAGCTAGTGAAACAAATTTATTGTAGCACATGGAGACCAGTCATGTATTCACATGCAGGAGTCTGCATCTATATGTGGAATTCTGCAGCTACTCTTCATGGATTTGGGGGACCGAAGCAGATAAAAGTATTGGAAACGTCTAAATCTGGTAAGTAACTGCCGATGCTTGCTATGATAACTGTAATCGACAAAAGAGGGACTGGATATACATGTATCACCCTTTCCAGACTGCTAACTTTGCTGACATAGAAGCAAAATGTGCTTGCATCCAGATTCAGATTTAGTTTTTTCTTAGGTTAGTCGAACGTTATGGGACGATATATTTCTACGGGGGTGTGCGGGCATGCTCCTCCGGAGAATTTTTGAAATTTGGGTCACTGAAAATGCATTGCCTGCCTTGTGACAACACTTTTTAGCAATATTTGCTAGCTCGAAAGCAGGGATCCCTTTCTTGGCAACCCATGTCATTTGCTGACATGCATAGTTTCATAACGTTAACTATAGTAATATGGTAACTTGTTAAGCACTGGCTATTTTTGTCAATTTTGCTTTTACTACTGTCATTTAAATTTCTATGGGAACTGAGAACGTTGACCACCTCACCCTTTTGACTAAGACACTGACCAATAGCCAGTCAAAGGAACTGCTTTTTTAACCAGTTTGTCTGCTGACAGTTGATGAGTGCAACTTTTGCTGTCATAAGTTGCACACAGAAAAGAGTGTTAGGAATAAGCCCCATCTCCCCTTGCAAGGTTTACTTGGATTTGCACTTTACTTGGATTGATAAAAGCTGTAATTACTTAGCAATATATTTTCTGTGCAAAACACCCTCTTGTTTCTCCATTGGATCTTCTTTATTGCTGTGGAAGTGAATCAATATTGCTTACATGGCACACTGAAGTTTACCTTTTCCATCTGTTTGTTAATAAAAAATCTCTTTTTGAACTTTACCAGTAATCTGAAACCAGTTGAGAGCTTATGGGAAAGCAATATCTTGATATTGTTCTTTTATTATACAATATCTTGATATTGTTCTAAAATTATAATTTGCAAGAAAGACACTCCACAAATCTAACTTGCTAATAAAATGGGCATCCGACATTGTAACAAATATAAAGATACAGGTGTTTGATTTGCACTCATGTTTAAAAAAAAGATCAGCAGAGTTCCTGTCTTTTTTATATTATATATTATTTTGTATCAACTCGAGTTTTAGTCAACTTGAATATTTTGATTTTGAGTATATAAAGATGTAAAATTGTTTTCCTTTTAGGAAACCTAAAAAAAAGTACAAGAAACAGCAATTAAACAGGATTCCTTGAAAATTCATGATGTGGTTTATTGTTTTTTGTAAGGGAATGGAACAGATAAGATTTGTGGATGGCAATGAAGAGGTAGATATTATATCTTTTTTGTTTAGGTCAAAAATTTGGTCAAAAAATATTTGCTGTGTGGTTTGTAAGGTGGTGAAACATCTGCTTAGAAACAGTGAACAAACTGTATTTTATAGTGGGAGACATAAAAGTGGTCAACACAAAAATTTGGTCAAAAAACAAAGGTTACTGTAGGTTGGATTAGGAGACTAAATTTGACCAAATTGTAAACTGTGACATTATTTTAGAATGTAAAAATGTATGTAAAATTGTGCAACCTACCAGTCCTCGATTTATCCGGTCAAAATTTCTATGAAATTTCAACCTGCCAAAATTCGACCAAGAGGCAAAGTGGGTACCAGATTACAGTATTTTTCTACCAAATGTGATCATTTTAATATAACAAAAATTTATGCAAAATTATGAATATGGGCAGTGTCAGAGGTTTTCTCCAGTGAAAATTTAAGTAAGAGATAAATACCGAGAACGGAGAGGTATTCAGGAATATAAATCCTGCGAACCCATAGGGCCTGAGGAATTTATATCCCTGAATACCGATGCTCAAGGTATTTGTCTAACTTAAGTCATGATGGTTACCTCAACCAAGGTGGCTAAGTGATTTTAAGAACCGCAGTACGTCAAAGAAAACCAAGTTGGTCATGAACTAAGTGAAATTTCTACATTTTGAAACTTTACTAAAGAGCCAGTGAGGAAATCTAAGGATTTTTTTGCAACCAAATTTAGACCTTTGATGCTAAGATACAAGTTCACGGCAACCAGGTGAAATTTCCGACATACCAAATGTCAATTTGTCATAAAATCTACATGGTTTGTACAAGATTATTTAATAGTAAGGTAATTTCTGCAAAATTACGCATTTTGGTAATGTTGGGGGATTTTCCTGGTTAAAACATCAGCAGAATTTCAACACACCAAAAACTGGACTGAAAAGCTTTCATGTGAGGAGACCTTAGAGTTTTTTTGGTGAAATCTTGACCAGTGAGATTATTTTAGAATATAAAAATTTATGCAATATTATGAATTTTGGAAGACCCTTGGGATTTCTTTGCTCAAAATTCTGACAAAATCCCAGTGAGCCCAAGGGCAAGGTGGAATTTGAAGATTTTCTTCCAGCCAAATTTTGTCCAAGTTTTGAGATTACATTTTAAGGGGGTCCACTGCCAAAAAAATTTTTTTGCGATACTTTCAGTGAAATTAAAAGCCATCTATACTAATATGTTGGTGATGCTTGCTAAACTAAAATATAAGGTTATTTTGAAAATTGTTGTCATAGTAACTAGGAATCACCACCC
>JBAHVQ010000308.1:0-14967 GCA_036872915.1 Nanipora kamurai | reverse complement strand
TGTTTCGGCCTTTTGGGCCTCATCAGTGTAGTGCTGATGAGCAGGATGAAGGTAACTGCTATTTACAGTCACCTTTGTATATATATGTATATATATACCATATGAGGGTAAGCAGTCTTGGCAGTACAATGTAGTAAATACGCACGGTATGGTTAGATTCTCAAGACAGTGAAATCCTGAAAAAAACGAAGGGATCGACGAAAAGCAAAGACATTGTCATCAATGACTATAGTTCGGTTTCTTCGAATTCACGAACCAACAGGTTTGCCAGGAGCTTGTTAGAGCAACGTCACTCCGTATTCCAAAACAAAACAGGGAGTGGATATTAAAATTAAACTAAGGCTTTTTGTTACTTGGTTAAAGTTAACTAACCTGACCCATCGGTGATTATATCTTGATCTTTTACACATTTCCCCGATTGCTCACGGTTGTCGTAAATGAAAGTGTGATAAATCCCTGTACAGGAGCAGTAGTGGTCACGTTTACACTTGATATTGTCCTTGCTATGCCGAATTTTGGAATTAAACCTATCGAAATTACCACGAATTATATCCAGGTAAATACATCGAATCCATCCAATTTGGATAATTGATAATAAGACTAAAAGAAGCTTCATTACTGATATTATTTTGTTGAACCGGTCGTATTCAGTTGAAAGTAAACAATCGCTGAGCTTTCTTTCTGTGATCCATAGGCGACATCGATCTTTCTGCTTCTTTTTCTTCCTTGTCGCTTTCAGATGCCTTAGGTACTTAATATCGTCATGGGAAATGCTTCAACAACTGCGTGATAATGATCTCGTACTTGGAAGAATTTGCATTTAAGTTGATCGACAGAAACTTCCGTCAACAGTCGAACGAAATGCTTTTTTAAGATATTTCAATTTGTGACTTTCATTACTGAAGATGCATTAAACAAACGTTTTGCAATATTTAGAATTTACACATATTTTTGTCACAAAGTTATTTGATTTTTAAGTGTTAAATCTCCGACGTCATGAGTGCTGAGCTTTACGTAAATTTCTCCTTGGAAGTTTTAAACTTTTAGTTTTCAAACATGAAACTCAAAAAAACCTGCTCACTGTAATACACGAAAGTACACAAGATGTACCGAGAAACACGCATAATAACTTTGTACGAAAAAATGGAAGAAGCATGGCCAGGATTATACATCACGAGCCAAAAATCGTTACAGTCTCTCTTACCAAAGAATTTATTGTCACGAGCTTTCGGTTGCTAGACTGCAACCTTGACGTTTGTAAGTTCATGCGTTTACACATTAAAGGTTGCTGCCTGGCAACCGGAAGCGCATGTCAATAAATTCTTTGGTCTAAGAATGCGAAACAATTTTTCGCTTGAAAACGCTTAGTGTCGGAAAAGCGATCGAAAGCGAAGCTCACCAATATCAAGGACACAAATTTCACACAAATTTCAGATTCCATTTTTTGAACCCGCCCAGGATCAAACTAATATTTCTTTAGGAGTACTGTTCTACAGACTAATTTGAAAAAATATAAAACAACACATAATCCGAACAACAGCATCTTCTAAACCCAAGATTTGAGTTAAAAACAAGACAAATAGGTGAATCAGTGATATTTCGATTATATTCCAAAATCGAAATTTTCGAATAAAGTCGAAATATCACTGATTCACCTCTTTGTCTTATTTTTAACTCAAATCTTGCGTTTACAAGATGCTGCTGCTCGGACTATGTTTTGTTTTAAACTGTTCCACAGATTCAAGAATAAGGAGCTGTCCTCGCCGCAAAATTTTTCCAAAAAAGGAATTTTTAAACCATATGGAGCATGTAGTCAATCTCGCAAGATGGTTGTTGAAAAAGCAGTTTGTTCTGTGATTATACACTTTCACTTGTGTTTCTGTGTTTCCTGTTTATCCGTGTTTATGCGGATAGGTTATTCGGAGTGAGGTTTTAGATGTATAACTTTTCTGTGGGGTTAACGAAGTGCTAGCTGAAGCGTAAAATTAGTGCCTGATTCATAAGATTGTTACTTCCACTAGGGCTCACACAAAATGTTTATGAAGTCTTTAGGAAGTTCCATCTCCTGTATTTTAAGAACATTTTAAAGAGCTCTTCGAGGGATCCATGCCGTTCATTGCTTGCATATAATTCGGTTTCTTTGATTATAACGGGGAGTAATAGATACTCGGCGTTTCTATTCTTCAAACTCATTAATAATCCATTAAACAAAATCAAACGAAGTACATATAGTTAATCAGTATTTAGAAATAGGAGAAAGATTACAGCTGAACTTTCGACTCTATGTTCCCTCAAAATACTAGCTCGTTTGGGAAGTAACTTGAAACACTCGTTGGGTGTTCTTCCACCGATTTCATAATGCCTCGAAACTCGTCATAAAAACTATGTTTCGCCTCATTTTTAAACTCATTTATCGGTATTTAGAAATCAGAGGAAGAACACCAAGTCGTGTTTGAACTATGACATAAAAAATTATCATTATTTAATCATTATAAGCACGATAACATTTGCAACGTTCGCATCACGAAAGATTCTTCGTACATCAATTGCAATACATCATTATGCAAGGGAAACCATTTTATATTTTTTAAGAGTATGAAAATTCTGTCCTTATAACCTATGTTTAGCTATGCTATACAGCTTTAAGTAGCCATTTTTAGTTTTGTCGTAAAATGAAATACCGGAAAAATGGATTTCTCCTCCTCTTTCTAACCTTTACCATTCTTATAAAAAGTAGTAGCTTAATTGTCAGCTCTACAGCATTCAAGGAAGCTTTAACTATCGTTGACACAAGACTAGGTGGGTTCAACAAACTGATTGCGATAAAATGCATCATTTCCCCATCGAAATCGAACGGACTTTGGAAGACATCAAGTGACTTCCTGTCGAAACTATACCGTCGTAACATAACGCGCATTTATAGACCTTTTTCATAAAGATGGCGGCTTACACGGAAACGAGGCATATGGGTTAAAACAAGTTCAAGGTAAGCTCTTACATGGCCGTCGACAGGGGAACCCCAGCTTTTAAACATATTTCACAGTTATTTGTGCACCCAAACGCAGAGATTTTCTCGCCGGCGGCCATGTAAGAGATTTTCCTGCACTTGTTTTGACCCACGAGCCTCGTTTCCGTACAGGCCGCCATCTTTATGAAAAGGTCTATGGTGATCTTCCCGTCGTCTCTTCTTCGTCTCTTATTACTCACCTTATCCGAAAGTAGCTTATATGCCATTTATTTATTATTTGTTTGACTAAATCCACCACCTAACTCAAATAAGAACACTATCCTTTCTACAAAACGCCTACAGTCCGCGGAAAATACGTGATAAGTGGAAAAATAATTACCGAAACGCAGATGGGAAATGGTAATCACGGCACGCTTTGGAAAGGATAAAAATCTGTTTTTCTGGTTCGCAAAAACTAAGCTTCACCTTTGTCGTTGCAACAGAAAACGTCGTTGGAATTGAATCCTTGTCAATCCAAACAATATCCAGTGATTTAGTTTATGCATATAGTTGCCACTGACATTCTTGCCTAAATGTGAGCGTCCGCCCTTCTCAACTATCAAGAATTTTTTTTAAACAGATTTTTCCCTTGTCACGTATTTTCTGCCGAGTGTGTGCGTTTGTCCAAAGGAAAGTGTTTTTATTTGGCATATAATAAATGGCATATAAGCTACTTTCGGATAACTACTGTCAGAAGAGACGACGGGTAGATGACCATAAATACCATGATTTTAAATTTGAACCCGAACTTTTTAAAAAAAAATCCAGTAGTACTCTCTATTGAAAATTGTGAAATTCATTAATTATTCAGTAGGAAATAAGCACTCAAAATCCTGCTTTATGACATGTGATAACCCTTGTAAACACGATAAAGATCTACTGTCTTCTGTATCATTTGATACAGAATACTAACAAGGTTATTAGTATTCTGTATCAAATGATACAGATCTTTTTCATCTCATACAGATAGATAAGTTGACATCAACAACAAAATTTAGTTTTTATTAATGCATTTGATACTCCCTATAGAATGTTCAAAAGCTTAAATTGTCAAAATAAACACTGACAAAATAAACACTTTGAATTTCACAAGCCATTTACAACATTCGCGTCCGTGTTGTAAATAGTACGTATAACATACTAAGTTTAGATAATGTAAAAAAGTACAGTTTTAAATTTAATATTTTTATGATTATAAATCATAGTCCTTTTAGCATTTGTTGTATAAATTTTCATTGGCATTAGTAGCATGTTATAATATTACAGTAGTCATGTCTAGAAGTTATGACATTTTATGATTATGTCAAAATCCTTATCCTTGAGTGTTCACACGTAGGCACAGCCATAAACGATAGAATTACACAAGCGATGTTATATACTGTATACACTCCTTTTTTATATAAGAACGTCTATTTTCGAGCATGAGCTTGAATGTTCTTAAATTTTCTTAGGATTTCAGCCTTAAATGTTCTTAAAATGTTCTTATTTTTCGGTTTAGAAATCGGATTAAATTCTCATTAATACGAGGTCAAAGTACGTAGAAAGCACGTGACCGGTTTGGCTATGTTACTTTATGTTGCTACACGTACACATGTCAAATAATGCCTAAAGACATTGTATTTTTGCATGATTGGTATTTTAAGCAACTGATAAACCACTCTCGCGAACAAAACTTTACAGTTTATTGACGAGTCTTTCAATTCTTTTACTGTATCTTGATATTCAAAATACACTGTAGAGTTCCTTACTTCCATACTTGTTCTCAGCCTTAGGATGTTTTTAGCATGCTCTTAATTTTTGGGTATTTTTCAACCTCAAATATTCTTATAAAAAAGGTTCTTATCAGAAAGAGAGCGTAGCTTTGCAATAAAACTCTTTTCCAGTCCAAGGAGGCCAAACACAGCTTTCGTCCATAGTGTTATAATGGAACCTCAGCCAAAGCGCTACTCTGCACCGGTCTGGCCTTTAAGATTCCTTTGAAATTACCTACTGATTCTCGGTTCTACAGTTTTGGACCCTCAACCTTCCGAGCTACGAGGGTGGATCAACAAACTCAGCACATTTATGTCTTCGTATGTTGTCGTATTGTTCTATCTCAATTTTGAGACCAAAGCCTATTCTTCTACTTAAGTTCTTCTAGCACATAATAAAAGGGTTCACTCTTTGATTCTTCGTTCAACGCCTCGTAAACTCCCTCTTCATTTGGTGTCATTTCGGTAGGGTTCTCCAACGTGTGGTAGAGAGGCATATCACTTGGTAGTCCTGTTTTACTCCAACGATCCCCACTGGCCTCATTAGATTTTTGAACAATATTTCGAGCCTTATCGTCTACCGTTTGGTACAGATGATTGACAGGTAATTCCGAAGACTGAACGGAGGAAGGCGACATTTTTCTCTGGTTGGAATCGCCACTGTCTTCGGGTAATTGCGAAAATGTTTCTTCACGAGTTGCGTAATCATAAGTTAAATCGTAATCGTTTTCCGACGTTTCCTGGGAATTTGATTCAACAGTTTCGTTGTAAGGATAGTCGTACTCTGCTGCTATGTTAACTTGGCTTTTTATGTTTTCGTAGACTTGAAATTGCTGGAGCTCGCCTGGTTGAGCAGAAATTGGTTTTGTTTCATCGTTGGATGGTTTACTTTCTGTAAATAAAGGGCATGGAATATAATTTAGCTTACTTAGTGACCTAATACATTCACTTGCTTGCCATTTTAACCTGCAATTTCCCAATTCTTTCTTTATAATATAGCGTAATGTAATGTATAGTGTAGTACAATGTAATGTTGCGCTATGTCTGGTATAGAATGTTGTATGGAATATAATTTACTTTGTTTATCATGTGCACTTTATAGTAAAGTATTAGATATAGTAGTTCTCAAAATCATGAATAATTCACGAGGAGAACACAAAGGAATCACTACCAAGTCGTTGGTTTGGATATGTGAGCTTAATAATCATAAAATTTCGACAACTTTAAACCCGATTTTTTCCTTAAATACGGATTTGTTTGAGAAGCCATATCAAACTATCGCAAGTCGTGCTTGATCTGATATCCAGACACCTCGAAGTTGGTTAAAAAACTCGGCTGTCGCCTCGTTTTTCAACTCACTTCGCGGTGTTTGGAAATCAGATCAAACACGACTTTCGAGTGTATTATATATTACATAATGTACAGCATATAGCATATAGGATCGATTTATATAGTACATAGAATATACTATACTGTATATAGCATACAGTATACAATATACAGAATGCAGCAAACACCATATAGTATATAATATAATATATAGTGTAGTAGATACTATTGTATGTATAATATACTGTATGAGCGGCCGAACTCTATCGGGATTTACAAGGGAGCCGTAGTAACTCCCTTAGTATCAAATTTTGGACGCAAATACCGTATATTACTTATCCAACGAATGCATCTGAAGGTGTATGGTTTACTAACCATTTCAGGGTTACGAAGCATTTAAGCCAACAAAATCGAAAAAAAAGGTGCGTGTAAATTAGGACGATCTGTATCCTAATTCACAATGTTGATTAAAAATTCATTTTCTTTTGTTTTCCCTTATGAATTATTAATGAGTTGCATAAAGTATACATATAGTATTGTATAATACAGCTATTGCTGAATGGTTCATAAAGTGGGCTGGACAACACATATTTACTCTTTCGCTCGTGCTTCGAGTTCCACATACTGTAAGTCTAAGTTTCTTCATCTATTTCTATAACTTAGTGAAAACTCGAAAAAGATAGTTCATTTACCTGCATACAAGTCGACATCGTCTTGTTTATAAATTGATCTACGAAAGGAAATACAGTTGTCAATACGGTGATAGTAATCTGATTAAATTAGATGATGCAGAACAAATGAAAAAGAGTAGAAGATCGGCATAGAAAGACTGTAATTTGTCAAACAGTGAGAATAGTATGAACAAAGAAGGATTTTTTAATTAGTAATTTGATTATTTTTTTCAAATTATTGTCTATTTAAAAGTAAAGTCCGTCATCGTTGCTTATGGTAAAATTCTAGTCATTTTAAATCGGTAATTGTTAATCACTACAGATAAATCATGCTTTAATTCTTTTTATTTTATTGTATTTCAATAACATATTATTGTATACGTTTGTAAGAAGCTTGATTTCATCTTTATTCCTTGAGTTTCCAACCGAGCATATAAGCTCAATTTAATGCAACCTAGATGCCTAAGCTGATATCGATTGATTTTCAAAATGATTTTGAATAGATTATATATTTTTCCTTTGAAAAATGTGGAGACGAACGGGTTAAATAATGTCCTTGTAATTAAATTTATAAAAATAATCACCAACTGAAGGATAACTTGTAGCTCAGTTGGTAGAGCGTCGTTCTAGACATAAGAAGATCGCGAGTCCGATTCCCAGCCGTGTTCAAGTAGTGTTTTTCTCTACTTACCCCGGCATGTATGGTTAAATCTTAAATCGAAGTAAAATCTTAGGGCATATATATATATATATATATATATATATATATATATATATGTATGTTCTAAGATTTTAATTAATTAAATTTTAGTACACTGAGGAAGCCCGAACAGGCGAAACGTTTGTATTGTAATAAATATCCTTTTTGATCTGTCTGGAGTTCGCGTTCTTCTTTTACCCTTTAGTGATAGTAATAATTATATTAGTAATAATTTATTTGAGGTTATCTAATATTTACAGCTTGCCGATACACTGTTTCATGCTTTCGCAATCCTCAGACGACTAAATTACCTCAACGTTCAACTGAGTTTATATACAGTTCCTGTGGCGAAAAATACAGAAATATTTAAAGTGTTTAAACTGTTTACTATTCAATTATTGTTCACTGTCAGTGCTCGTAGATTTTGGCGCATGCACTTATAGCCAGGGTGCACTTATGAGCTGGGAAATAGAGCGACGGACACACCAAGCGCGTCTTAGTCACATATGAAAACTCATAATAGTCATGATGTCCCTTGGTGTTTCCCCCATTTATATATAAATGATTTTTAAATGAATGCAATTTGTACCTTCGTCGATGCCGACAGAACAATATTATTCCAACAACTACGATGAAGACACACAACACAGCTGCTGGGACAATAAAAGAAATCAAATTGGATGAGCTTTCATCGGCTATTTGACCTAGGTTATTGTTGTTATCTGTATCGGACGACAATGTTGATGTTCGATACTCGGTGAATACACCAGTGGGTATTGGAGCATTTGCCGTAGACGAACTATTGGATGTATGAAGACGCATTTGGTTACTCTGGTTAAATAATGACATCATTGATAACGTAGAAGATGACGTCGTTGGTAACGTAGACGATGACGTGGAAGATGAGGTCAACGATGATGTCGATAATGGCGTTGCTGATGGCGTGGAAGATGACGTCGACGATGATGTAGAGGTTGAACGAGAAGATGACGCAACTGGCGTCGTCGTTGGGATCTATAAAACATAATAACTCGGCATGGTAAAGATAAAGGTAAAGGTTCCTTTATTTACACTGGATAACCCTATCAGCTAAACTTCTCCCTAGAGGTCCAGTAAGAGCCATCGCTCATGGGTCCAGTGTTACTACAGAAGGAAACCGGAGTACCCGGAGAAAACCTGCGACGTTTGGTTGAGTCAAACTGAACAACACTCTGCTCACATGTGGCCAAGATAAATTTTAATCAGAAAACCACACAGAGCCGGAATTGATCCCTGGTCACTGAGGTGAGAGACATGCACTGCCACGATGCCACCAACATCCCACCACAAATGATTTTGACGAATGAAAGTATTATCCTCCTGGACAATTTTGTTGCGCACAATAAAGACACCAGTTTGGTTTCGGAAATATCATTACCCTTCAGTTTTTCGTTTTTCTTGACATACCTTGATAGTGTTCAACATAAACCGAATAAAAATAACTTGTGCGAAGTTTATTATTAACTTGTTATAACTGTGAAGATCCTCCTACGGTCAAAATTATTTGTCTCAAGGTATAACACTGTTCGTAGTCTTACTGATCCGATTTCTCGTTGTATGTAATGTTGATAATGTATTGTGATTATCCTATCTATATAGCTAACGCGCTACATTTTATACGTTTTGGGCCCCACCGTAATTGGCTTTCGCCGTTGTGGATTCAAGGCCATTATTAAATTTATCGTTACTTATGTCTATCACTTGTTTATACTTTAGAGATGCAGAGCTAATAAAATCAGGTAAAATAAAATAAATAAAACAAATGTTTTGGCAGCCGTTATCACGGATCAGAGATTGGACAAACGAGTGAAAGGTACAATTTTGACTCGGTTTCAAAATCAATATTAAGCCTATGTTCTAATTACTAATCAATACAAAGAGGGTGCTGTACAGCTCGATGAAACACTAGTATAAGAGGCATTATAGCATGACGATGTTATGTAAATGGTGTAATTGGATTGATAAACACTCGAAGTTTGCATCTAGTATGACATGCTGAAAAAGACAGCCGCACACATAATACGACACATCGTGAACCCTCAACGACTGTTTCTGACAATTTCTCCGGATGACCAGCCATAAAGTGATTTGTCTTATAGCCCTGATTTCCACTTGTGTGAGTTGAAGGACATTTTTCAAATCTCCCCCAAAAAGACAACTGCCCAAACAGTTGAACGTGTTCAAACAGTTTAAACGAGAAACACTTCTTCCCTCGATCACGGTCTGACCATGTGTACGAACGGGAATATTTTCCTTCAGTCAAAAATTTGTCACTTGCTTATCTACTTTTGCGGGCAACAGTTGGCTCGTTACAGTGAACAGTTGGCTGGGTGAAATTTTAAATTTTTACCTGGTGGTCTACAGATCAACCTCTTCAAAAATCTGGTTGCCCTTATCAACTTTCGCTGTTCATTGAATTTTTTTTTCTTGCTATGATAGTATTATGCGCTACAATGACAAGTTTTAAGTCACTTTGTACGTTGCAAGTACTGTATGCTCAGGTAGTTGTTCTTGGTCCTTTTTGGCGATTGAGTGATACTAGGGTATGTACTAGGATGTTTTGCAAAATTGGTTTTGTGCATACATAAGGGTACATTTTAAGTAGAAGTGCATTTTGAGTTAGATAAATGCAATTATGAAGAATAAATTTGGGCTTTTTGATCATCCGTCGGAAAACTGCACTGCAAGTGCATATGAGGATTCCCGAGTCGGTTTTCGGCGGCCTTGGGCCACCGTTAATTTGGTTCCCATGGGCTCCCTTGGTACCCATGCTACGTGTTTGAAGAAAATGGCTTTAACAGTAAAGGTTGAACGAATAAATAAGTGAATAAAGGTACTAACATGAACAGTCGAAAAGCCTGCTATCTTGAGAAGAGCACAGTGACTTTCCATCGAGTTTTTGGAACTGCATTGAATCTCCAGTCTTAATAGATTTCCTGACCATTTTGAAAGAAGCGAAGTCCCATTCGGTATCTGGAAAACATTTGCATTTAATTATGAGCGATTGTAAATATGATAAGGGACAATTCTATATCCAACATTTGACGTTCCACTTTCTGTATTGAACACTTTTCATCCTACGTTCCAGATTCTACGTTTTGCATATAGCCTTTTATATTCTAGATTTTACCTCCTACGTTCTACCATTTTGATTCTTCGTTCTACATTTTCATATTACGCAATCAACCCTAATTCACATCTTCCACTATTACCCTAATTCATATCTCGCATTCTACACTCTGAATTTTGTATTCCATGCCCTACATACCTCAGGCCAACATCCTAACACGACTGAATCATCTCAATATCTTCACCCGCCAACATCACAATATCTTCTCTTACCAACATCCCAATAATTCGGCATACCTGTTTCCCAATTTCTTAACTTTCCAAAGTTCCAACATTCCAGCCTTCCGACGTTCCAACATCTCAAGATTCCAACATCCCTGTGTTCCAACCTGTGTCCAACGTCTTATGATCCTAACATCCCAACACCCCAACATCTTGACTTGCCATTTTTCCAGCAAACCAACCCCCTACTTTACAACATAGCAACATCAAAACATCCTAACATTCTAACACAGCTTCCTAGCATCGCAACGTCTCAGCATTCCAGCATTCTAACCTTCCAATATTCCAACATCCCTGAATCCCAACCTACCACATTCTAACATCCCAGCATTCGAAAATTTCAACATTTCAACCGATCCCAACATCCCAACATTTGAATATCCAAACGTTTTCATTTCCAACTGGTCCTTACTTCCTAATATCCTTTATTCTACATCTTTCCCAGTTCCACATTTTACACCTTGAATAGTACATCCTACATCTTACATCCTTTATTCTGTATTCTTCATTCTGCATTCGACGTCACAGTGTCATACCTTTAAAAATTTTTCATTGTTCGAGGAAAATTGCAATGAAAATTCTCCTGGATCATTTTGAAACGGAAGCCACTTACGACCGTCAACTGAATACTTTGAGTTCGGCCAGTAAATTTGGCAATCATGATTTTGAATATCAATCGGAGCAAGAACCTTAAATTGAAGATCGCAATCTTCTCCGCCACTAGTCTCACAATTTTCAGAATGTTTCACCAAACCCATAAACTCATGAGCAGTAAAACGGTAGCAACCTTGAAAAGAAATTTAAACAAAAAATATGTTCAACAAAATTGATTTATCAATTGCTTCAGATTAATTCAGTTGACTTACTTGATGATTCAATGAGAAATGTATCAAGACGTAGCTTAACTCTATTTTGTCCGACCCTAGAAATGCCCTACATCAGTGTACGATGGAAACGTTTGTTATGTTGGTCAACGTCCTCTTCAAATTTCGCATTCAAACCAAGTTTTTTTAATATCAGCATCAAAAATTGAGTAAGAAATGACGCACAACATGAAGTTTACCAAACGTTTTTGCCTCGGTTTTTACTTGCCCCGCACAATAATAAGTTAAAGAGGGATAACTAAGTTCACAGAGGATTTGTATGCAGTTGAAAATAAATCCTTGCAGTAGAAAAACATCGATTATGTTAGATACTTGGGTTAGTTAAGGCAGCTTCTTCAAATTTAGAGCTCACCGAGCTGAGCAAGTTTAACCTCATAAACTGGGCAAAGATGGTGGGAAGATTCAAAATGGCAGATACAATGTAGGGCGCGTTCGATTGATCATATTCTGGAATAAGAATGTATTCCGGAATATTCCAGAATAATCATTTTCAACAATCTGGAATTATAACAGTAGTTCCATCAAACGGATATTCTTCATTATTCCAGGTATCCTTATTTCGGATCAAGCGAACGCACCCCAAAGTGACTCGATAGCTTGGCTTGTCTAGCATTAAAACCGGCCATATTTTGACAATTATTCAACGTAAAACGATTGGAATTTTGATCTATTTGTCCCTAATTCCAGTCTTTCTAGTTTGAACATAGGGACCAAACGTTTAAGATTAGTAATCAATCTTTTACCAAAGTTACTCTCTTAATTCTAACAATTGAAATTTCAATCTATTTGTCCCTAATTCCAGTCTTTCGAGTTTAGTCTTAGGGACCAAACGTTTAGGATTGGTAATCAATCTTTTACCAAAGTGAAAATTGAAAATATCAATCTAGAAAGATTTAAATTTAAAGGGAGTACCGTTCTGAATTTTCCCCTATCTTGGTCTAGTCACTTACGATCGTTGCGAGGCTGAGGCAAGTTACAAACCAATCTGAGATACCAAACATTTGATTTAACGTTTTAATGCTATTCCTGCAGCATGAGAGAATGAAAATATAATACGATTCTCAAAAATTTTATACGATTCTTAGAAATTTTATACGATTCTCAAAAATTTTATCATGCAAGTGACAAGTAAGATTAAGAGAGCCTCAGAGCCTCATTTCCATGCAATGAAAAGTCTGAAAATTTGGACAGTCGGTCCAAGTGCGACGTCGGTTCGACCTTGAAATCCGCTGTAGCTATGTAAATAAGCACGATCAGCGCAAGTGCTTTTCAGAAAAATGTAACTCCAGTGGCTTATCCAGGATTTCTTGTGCAGGGTCGACGGTCAACCACAAGGGGCCAACAACTGACCACAAAGGTCGAAAGGGCAGTTAATTGAAATTATGAAGCCCGGGTCAATTTCTGCGATTCTTGTTTAACCCTAAATTATATCTTTCGTGAATTACCTTGGTATGAAGACTTGTCGTCGCATTTCGTAATATACGACGACCTCAGATTTGGACGGATCCAGTTCCTGTAAAAAGGCTTCTCTTCATTCTTTATGTACCATGGACTATTTCTAAATGGAAATCGTTGACATTTCCAACGCTGTCGCCTCGCTGATTTTCTACTATCGCATTGTTCAATCGTTAAGGATCTTTCCTGTTCCACTTTAAGGCATTGTAACGTTTTCAAATTCAATAGCTGTTCTGACTTTGTCCATAACCAGCGAACTGAGAGGTCGTCAATGAGGCAAAACGAATCGGACAGAAAGCCTCCTGTGGATACTTCTAAGCAACCATATGCAGAACCAGGGATATATTTACCCTCTGTAAAGTATTTAGTATATTAGTATTATTATTAGATAATATCATTCTAATACTCTTACTTATCCTAATCGCTTTTACGTGATATATCATATGCGAAAAAGACCGTTCCATCAGTTTATCCAAATAACGAGAAATTCGCTGAAAATTGAGGTATTATAGCCAATGTATATAACTTACTTCGAGATGTTTGGGTGTCTGATGAAGCATAACTTTCGAGTGTATGATATTGCATTTCCAAAAAGTTAGTATTTGAAGAGAAAATCGTGGGGAAAGTTGGCTGAATTTATGTAATTTCTTCCTCCGATATCGAAATCACGCCACGGTAGTGATATCCTTTGAGTTTTTCTGACGAGAAGCGAAATCCTCTGATTCGTTTGATGGGGCACGTCTGTTCGTTTGTTCTTTCGTTCGTTTGTTCTTTCGTTCGTTTGTTCTTTCGTTCGTTTGTTCTTTTCTTCATTTGATCGTTCGTTCATTCATTCATTCATTCACTTATTCATTCATAATTTATTTAAACATGGTAATATTTCACCCATCAAAGCATTAAAATAAACTACTAGTGATCTTCCAATAGTCCGTGCGTTATAAAAGAAAAACTTAATTACGATACATGCATTCAAGATAGAACCAGATTAATCGCAACCTAAAATCTATTTTCGAAACAATTTTGTTAAATCTCAGATAGTAGCTTAATTTCGTTTTTAAATTTCCTCAAATTCTTAGGTCATTTTATTTGGTTTCAATTGGTGATTTATTCCAAACGAAAGAACTTCCAACGATTTTTTCATAAATGTGTGTTTGTCTTTCGTAAAGTAAAATTGTATTAAGATCGAGTACCATAGTTATGCACGTCACTGATATTTATAAGAACCTCTGATAAATACTTTGGTGCTAAATTTTTATCGATATCGTACATCATAATTGACAATTGCTGCATCCTCCATTAGACTTTCTTTCATTCGACTTCATCAGATTTCGTTTGACCTTCTTCCGACGTACTCATCGCTGTGTTCACAGGTATTTGTAATACATTTAAAAAAGATGTTACAAGTGTTTTGTCTTCTAATTTGGTTTCGAAAATGCACTTTCTTTAGAGCATGGAGTTCGAACATGTAATGCACCGACTACATCAATTAGGGGAACTAAGAATTCTAAACCCTTTTGATGAGGCGGTCTATTTTTGCTTCGGATAAAATTTGTCTTGTTTCAAGCACTATCCATTGATACTTTCCCCCCACTCACTCACTAACATCGAAAAAAAAGGGCTACCAAGTCCAAGAAACTGGTCAGAGAAAATTAGCCAGAGATTGACCAGGCGGGAATCTCAATTTTAATACGAATATTAAAGCGTAGCATAGAATGCGAAACAAAGGCATGATATAAAGAGTTTAATAGAATCTTACGTTTCGTTGTATACATCACAACAT
>JBAHVQ010000307.1:0-22990 GCA_036872915.1 Nanipora kamurai | reverse complement strand
TATCGGGGTATACAGACATTGATTAAACCTTAATTTCTTTTGAATTTTCCTCATGAATTGTTGATGAGTTTTAGAACTAACTGTACAAAGAGTATCATAGGTAAGAGATATTTGTCGAATACTGCAATACTTTATCGTTACCACGACAACAGTAGTATAGACACGTCGGCATATTTTCATGATTATCGCTATTAAGACACATTCCCTTCAGTTTTCTTCGGGAAACTTTTCTGAAAATTTATACGAGGCTAGATATATCTCTGAATATTTTAGCAAAATATCAGAGCAGTTTGTCACAAGACTCAGTCTTTCACCTAAACAGGTATGCCGGGTACCTCGAGTACCGTTTTCCCTGACATTCCAGTGACACTTAGAATTTTACTCCTCAATACTTAGTTAACTTAACTTGCGTTTTTCTTCAAACCATTTCGGTCTTCACACTCCAGCATTGTTATACTGTAGCTCTTGACATCAGTGTCCATTTACCCTCGTTCACCATCACCTTACCTTCTTTGCCCTGAGCCGTGGCAAAAACTACACTGCCTCTCTTCATCGAATTCGGTTCGACGACCACGGCCGTTACAAGATGAGCATTTGTCCTGAAAAATACGACAAAAAAGACTGCTGACCGCTAATAACGCATAGGCAAATAGAATTAAAATTTCTCAAATCCTTAACACTTACGAAAATTCTACATGATTGCGCATGTACCAAAAATCGCATGTGATTGCGCATGTACCAAAATCGCATCTGATTGCATGGAAAAAAAAAGTTAAAAATTAAAATAAAAATATCAGATGCCTTCTTCCATCTGCAGTCCTCCAACTTTTCTCTTGATAAGTCATTCAAAAGCAACTCGGCTGACTTAGATCTTAGAAGTCAATTTTAGATGCCTTCTTAGCCAACAAATGCCTTGCAAACATTTTCATTCGGTTTACTAGTGACATGACATAACAGGACACTTCTATTATTGAATATCCACGTCAATCAAAACCATAAAAATTAATTAATTAATCTCTTATTTATTGGCAGCATGGTAAGCAGTGTGCTCCCGATATCTTCGATGTCACTTGAAACGAAAAACGTCCTAAATTCCTACAAGTACTTTGTTTTGTCGAAGCATGCTATTAATACAATTGCAGCAGGTCTGGTTCATAGGTACAAACAGGGCCTGGGCAGAACAGAACTTCACGAAGTTTGTATTTCCTAAATGCTTACCCATCCCCTTCCGAAGCAACGCGTACACTGTCTGAATCCTCCACCGTAGCATTCATGACATTGCTTGATAAACAAAGAAAAAGGAGAGTTACTTTAGCAAATGCAATATTACGGGCCCAGTTTAGGCTACAGCCCGCTATTTATAATTAAGAAATACCTTTTATACTTAAAGCTGAATAGGAACTTGTGGGAGCTTGGTAAATCTCAAACGACTTCGTCCAGCTCGTTCTCTCAGAAAAATGATTTCTGAGCCCTCGACCCCGCAACCTTCTGATGACCGGTGAGAAGCTCTAGCCATTGAGCTACGTTCGTCATTAAGCTACTAGGTTCGTCATATGTACTGCCTAAGCGGAAGTCACGGGCTCGATTCCCGTCTAGGGCTCAGAAATCGTTTTTCTGAGAGAACGAGCTTGACCAACGTCCTCTAGTCGTTTGAAATACCTTTTAAACAGAGTAAAAAAGCTCAAGTTACGAAAGACTGTTTTTTTTCTGTTACAGAGTCACGATACCTTGACCGATGCAGTATGAGGTACTTCAGCTCGTGTGCTACTCTGAGTAAACATTTGTGCTGGCTGAACCATAATATCCCATGGACCAGGAGCTGGTCCATTGTGCGGTCCGTCAACAATTTGCCCTTTATTTAAAAAAAAAAAAAGAAGATTTTTACATTGAAGGTAATTGCACCATTCATCGTTTAGCCTACTTTCAATGAATAAAAAATATAGTCCCAAAAATGTCATACGTCAGAAGGTAATCTGGTAAATTTGTAATGCATTTAAGCTTCCTGCGCTCCTAACCTTTACGTAAATTCCACAAGAAGGATGATTTTGTGTGTTCGCATCCAGGTGATCTGAAAACACGAAAGAGGGCTGGGACTAGTTGTCAAATAGAAATCCATTTTCAATTTTAAATTAGTTAATATCTCATGAACTACATAAAATTCTGTTCTTAAATTCGTATTGGAAATATCTTTCCCTTTCCTGAAGGGAAACTAACACGAAGATTCTGTTTCACCACATAAACAGAGCGTCACAATTGACTGAAGATATGTTTTGCTGCAAGTCCCAGGCCCTTTGCTTGTGGTCAGATCACCTGGATGTGACCAGAAGTGAAAAAATTAGATTCTTCAATTTCACATGTGAAAATTTTTGCTACATGTGGTTTTTCACATATGAAAATTTTTCACTTGTTTCTTTTCACAAAAAATTTAATGGACGGATCGCGAATCTCCAAAAAACCCAACCTAATCACACTCAAATTGTTTGATACAATGAAATATTTACCATTTTTACAACGTCAATTTACACGGAAGAAGGCAATGTTTTACTCACCTCAAAGCGCGCGCGCATATCTTGAGATTCGCAATCCGTGTATTTTACATGTTTTACACATGTTTTATTCAGGTCGTTCACATGTGGTTCACATGTCCTTCACAAGTAAAACTGTAACTTCGCATGTTCCAATTTAAGATATGAAATCTGGTACGTGGAGTTTCCACAACGAAATCTACCGTTGAATCCACGAAAACATCACTTCGCAACCAGCTCCCAACTTAACCTGTAGCTCAGTTGGTAGAGCATCGGAGTAGTAAACCGAAGGTCGCGGGTTCGAATCTCTGCCACCAGTGACAGGAGGACTTGTAACGGCTTTGCTTGAAACAGACCTTCACTTACCAGTATACGGTTCAAACTGCCAGGCTGTTGATCGAGACTCCGTAAATGTTGACAACTTGTACTGTCAAAAAAATCGTTAAATTATAAGTTATTATCAATTATTATTATTATTATTATTATTATTATTATTATTATTATTAATCATTGAACTGAATGTTAGGCCACTCCAAGCTAGACTTTAGCTTCCCGTCGACCGCTCGCGTCTACTGAATGAGACCGCATTATTTGTCCGTTATTGTATTTCTGTCCATTATTTGCCTTTTAGAAATCCATGTAGTGTTGTTTGGTTACTTTACTGTTTTAGTTTTATTTCAGAATCATCCTCAGGGTGATATGAAACGATAAATTCGCATTTATCGTCAACTGAAGTCTACTGAAAAAGTTGACTCGAGACGAGTCCAATCCCTGTAGGCTCGATAGCTCAACAGGTAGAGCGGGGGACCGGATTCCCGAAGGTGCGAGTTCAAATCCCGCTCGAGTCAACTTTTTCAGTTGACTTCGGCAGTGTAGGTTAAATGTGAATTTATTGTTTTAGCTGGTCCAAATCAACGTAAAAAGACAAAATCAAATAGTTGTTGCTAGTTCCATAGCTGCCGCACACGAATTTTCCGCCTTAATAATGTTGGATGTCACTCCAAGTGATGAACCATACCAGACAAGTAGAGAAAACTCTACTTGGCCCAGCAGGGATTCAAACCGGCGACCTTCGGTTTACTAGTCCGACACTCTACCAACTGAGTGCCGTTCCACATAAAGCTATTTTAAAACCAGATAGGACTTAAATGTGCCGATATTGAGGAAACTAGTATATGTTTCGAAATATCAAGAGCCGAAGCAAGATCATTTCGCGACCAGCTCCCAACTTAACCTGTAGCTCAGTTGGTAGAGCGTCGGACTAGTAAACCGAAGGTCGCGCGTTGGGATCCCTGCCGGGCCAAGTAGAGTTTTCTCTGCTTGCCCGGTATGGTTCGTCACTTGGAGTGATATCCAACATTATTATTCTCTACCCGAGTTCATTCTTCTACATAAGCTATTGCCGCTTTGAATTGGAACCAAAAGCTGGCTGAGAAATTTCCGAATACGCTTAGCGGCCTTGAATACAAACGTGCGCATGTGCCAACCTGGTGTTATTACAGATGACATGCGAAAGTTCGCCTTGCTCGTGGTCCCAGAAAAATTATTTTTGAGCCCTGTCAGTTTATTACAAATAATTAAGCTAGTTATTGATTAAAATGAACGATTATTAACTTCGTATTTACCAAGACACGGTCCTTACGGGAAAATGTCAGACGAGGGGTTCTTCCACTTTGGTAAGTTTTGCCGAGAAAATTTCCCAGTATAGTTCTGGGCCTAGTTGTTCAAATCTATTTATTTATTTTATATATTGTCTATTTATTTATTATAATGTATTATTAATAATATTGTTAATAATTAAATTATTAATAATAATAATTATTATTATTTATTTATTTATTATAATATATTATTTATTTTCAAAGGTAGATTACTGCTAATACTGGTTTAAAGTTTGATCGGCCTCTTTATTAAATACATGTACGTTCCGTTTGATAATTTTAGTTAAAACTTTGTTGGATAAAACCTTTCTATATTTATATGATGTATGAACAGAATGCTCTGAGCATTATTTCCTACACTAGCAGCATTTCATCCACAAAGTTTTCACTAATCCCAGGTTAAAATAAGCACCCTTTGAACAACTGAGCCCTGAAGACAAACGAACCCAACAATGAGACTCGTTTGAATTCAATTGGCCACGTTTTTTACATGTTTTACTCACATGATAAGCACTAGATGGTTTGATATCGTGTATCACCATGGTCTGTGCAGGGTGTTTGCCATAGCAACACTGTGACGACACAAACTCCAACATCGCTTCTCTAGCCTCCTCGGCTGTGATGGCAGCTGCTCTGAAATGGGAACATTTAAACAGAAAATAGCATTAACCAAGCCAACTATACGTGTAAAAACACACGATCCCACTGGTTATCCCAAGTTATTAACAAGTCTGTAATGGCTTGTTGTAGACTTGTAACAACCTGATGGCTGCAACAGACTGGTTACAAGTTGTTCTAACAACTTGCTACTGTCTTGCAATTAACAAGATGCTACCAGGTTGTTAACCATAAGTTTGAAACAGCTCGATGAAATGACAGGCATGCTACAACTTATTAATCAACTTGTCACAAGCCCGTTGCAAACACGTTTTGTTAACAAGCTGTGAGATTTTTACTCGTGTAAGGAGAGGGCCAGTATTTGGGTGGTGTGCAAGATGTTGTGACCCCACTCAAGAAACATTTCTTTGGTTTCAGTCCGTAGCGGTGGGACATGGGCTTTTAATTTTCCATCAAATTGCTGCAACAAATCACGTTTTTCTGTAACATTTTCAAAACTCCAAAACATTTCATAACAGAGAGTTAGTATAATACACAATATTATTGGGATTTTACCAGGAATATTAAAGCACAGCATAGAATGCAAAAGGATGGCATAATATTGAAAGTTTAATAGAACCTAACGTTTCATTGTTACATGTACATCACAACATCTTTAGAGATAATCATTAGCATATGCGACCTAAGTGTATGTTTACATGTGTCATAATATAATATATATATTTATATTTATATATATATATTTTTTATATTATTTTTTTTTTATTTATTATTATTTTTATATATATTTATATTTATATATTTATATTTATATATGTATATATATATATATTTGTTATATATATATATATATTTGTTATATATATATATATATATATATATATATATATATATATGTATTTACATGTGTCATTATGCCATTGTTTTGCATTCTTTGCTGGGATTTAATATTCCTGGTGAAATTGAAATTCCCACCAGATCAATCTGTGGCTAATATTGGGATTTAATAATAAACAATACTGGGATCAATTCCTTGAAAGTTTGAATGGTGATAGTTGTAAAGTGAATATAGGTTTGTAGAAAAACCAATATTAAAAAATTAACATTAAAAATATATTTATATATTATATACAATTTAGTAATACAGTATACTCCAATACCTGAAGATAAATTTAGAATTCAAAATAAAACTATCTCCAAAATGAAACCTCTTGGTATCCAAAACATTTGTAAAATACAAGACCAAATTGAGTCATGTAATATACCATATAAATCCCACCAGATACATATGTTTGTAGAATTAAGTCACTGTTCAAAAGTTGTGATTAGCTACCTGTACTAGGTTAATTTTTCAGTAGATCCTTGTCACCAGCTTCATAGTGATATCTCAAAATCAAGATGTTGCCAATTCAACTTTTGTTAGGGTTCAGTAAATACAGTAAAATATTTTCTTAGCTCATCATCCATAGCTATTATTGATTGGACAAGTTAAAGTGCTGTAATTATTTGCAATCTGAGCACGAAATTCCCATCCAGAGTGGACTGGAAAATTAGCACTACAGTACAATCATGATTAAAAAGTATATAGTATATTATATTGCTTACGCAATGAAATGTTCATCTGGTCTTATTTGTTCATCCACTATTGGTACATATGGTGGTGGAGGCAAATAACCTAAATATAACCAATGGAAGATAGTGAAGTACAGTATTTCTCAGCAAGAGTGAATTCCCAAGAAATAGCTGAACATGCAATAGATGATTATGACAATACAATATAGGCTGTATCATAGGGTGCAGTTAGTTGTTGACTGATGTAGTACAAATGAAATGACAGAAATGTAGAAGAGAAGGAATAGGAAAAATGTAAAAGGAATGTATTTGAAATGTTACCACAAGAAAACAAGATACTCGCATTTTTGAGCAGAAGCCCTTCGTCTGAATAAAAAACTTTAAAACCTTTTCTGTGATTGATGCCATTTGTTTATATGAACTGAACAGAGAAAACTATGCCATGGTAATGCAAAATGGAGTCTGTTTGTTAACCACTTTATATGTTCCCAGAAGCTACAGAATATTACGGTTATCAGTAAGTTCCACTTAGATCCTTCATAGACCAACATGGAGCTAGTGCAGAAATTTAAGTCTGCTACTGGTATATCAAGTTACATACAGGTACAGTGTAGTAGCAACACATTCCTTACCTTGGCCAAAAGTGGTCTGTTCATAGCCTACTACTGAATCAAACAGGCTTGCTGGAGGAGCAGATGGAACAGGTCCTGCAAAAAATAAAAATGTTTAACTATACATGTAAAATATGAACCACAGAAAATTTAGTCCAGGAGTCAAGTGAAGAGTAAATGTTAGGTTTGTCTATACATGTATCTGGTATGTGAGTCATTCTTCAATAAGACTTTATGTAATTAGACTAGTGGATTCCTACAGTGCTAACTCATAAATCTGAACTTACTATGAAACTGCAAACAATTAACTTGCTTAAGCTACATCTGTAAACCATAAAATTGTCATTTATTCAAATATTTCAGAATATGCAATACAGAATGACCTCATTGTATTAAAGTTACTTCTGAGAAAACGTGGGCAGGCAAAAGCCTGCCCACATTTTCTCAAAAGCCCCAGCTCTGCCATCCCTGCTGACACAATATAATATTATATAAGTAAAGCACCATATCTGCTCAGTTATATGTAGCATGCATTTACCAGTTATTATTACCTGGTTGACTTGGATACCCTGGATGATTTCCCTGAGGTTGACCTGGGTACATACTGGAATGTAAACAACTTTGATTTCCTGAAAATAAGAACATTAAATTTCATACAAAACCTGATCTTTTCTTCAATTTAATTTTATCTTGAGCTCAACTCACAAGTGTTCACTTACTTAAGAAAAATGCAACTGATGCAACCGGTAATAGATATCTTAATGCAACACAAGTTGCACAGGGAATTATTAAAAACATTAATCAATGGATTTAAAAATTCATTAAAAATTCCATGGATACAGTCCACATTTGTAGTTTTCATTCATGCTTTACCAGCTGATTTTGTTTCATGATGTTTCTTAAAAAGTTTCATGGTTTACCTACATTTTTTCCTGTCCTGACTGCATGGTATATATTGGACTTAGGATTTACATTGTTTGATTGATGACAATTATTGTTGTCTGCTCATGTCAGTTGTAAAGCTGACCTTGCACAGATGAACAATTTGGTTTAAGACTGCCTCTTTTAACTCAGTTCTGCTCAAATTGGATTTTAAACTACCAGCATTTCACACTGTTGAATAGTATCACGATCTGCATTAAACCAGAACATTACAATTGACTATTTTTGACCGTTTGTGTGATACAATTCCACAGAAATCATTTAGCTGAATTATATAGCATAACCTTAAACCTTAAGCAAACTTATTGTTCTTATGGTGTTGTGAGTAAGCAGGAGCAAGTCAATGAAAACCTTCCAAACTTGTATTGAAATTTGACCACATTCCAACACAATTCAAGCTATTGCACCTTCGTTGCTATACATGGCAAGCTGAGACTTGCTTGGACCTCATTGACAAAACAGAAAAACGAAAACAGCATTTATTTTTCAGTTTTCAGTTTTTTAGCTTTTAATAAAGCTAGATATCACAAAATAAAAGTCAGTTTCAACGTTGATGTAAAAATAATATATTCCATCAGAAATCAATTAGTTTCATAGCGAGGGGTATAAGCTGTTGTCATGGTTTATCAATATATCTATACTTGTTGTACGTATACACCCATAGTGGATTTACCCTTTTCTCGTGCAATTTCTCCTTAATTACTTCACCATTTCAGCAATCTTTCCGACTTCGTTTTTCGTATAGTGTGTTATCATTAATTCACCACACTGGTACGCGATCGTCAAGAAAAAGCAGTTGCACATTTACATATCCGATGAATCATATGCGATTGTGTGCGTTCCACATCACTTAAATCGTAAAAATTGAATTGCTGCGGTACCAACAATCAAGAAAATAATTATGATTTCCGCGATTGAAGTTCAGTGTAACTCACCTTAAGTAAAAGACAGATGCAAAATCATTAACTCACATTACCTTGATCGTTAAGATCCTGTTCGATTACTACACGCTACCACTTGAATGAGGAAGTCCACATGTATTTTAAAGTGTAACCTTTTGACAGCGGATGTGTTTTCGATATAATCCTGTCACAAGGATGACGTAAAAGTATAGCTATTTCCCTGATGGACAGGATGTCACACATCGCCACAGATGCAAACAATTTTTAGTTTTGAGCCATAAAATTAGAGCGTCAACAAATTCAAACGAACCAACGAGAAGTTCAGAAATGTTGCAATACTCCTGTTTGATAAAAATGTTCTAGCAGTCCCTGGAAATTTTACTTTGGAATTTTGATTATCAATCACGTACGTTCGTCCTGCGGAGCCCAGGATGTTCGACAGAAAGTAAATCAGGAAGCAGGTGTTGTTCAAATTGAATTATTGAAAATAATTCTTTTTATGTCGTCAACGATGAGTGTGTTTGTGAATATATTTTGTTCACGTACTCATGAACACCCTTTTAATGTCGATCACTCCAAAAGGTCATCGAAGTAAGTTCACGAAGACTCGTTTTTCAAGTGCCTTGGTCCATTCACTACTCTTCCTTTCCTTTCTATCGCTTTCCTTTCCTTTTTCAATCCTAACCATTCGTTTTCTTCCTTTCTATTCTTTTCCTTTCCTTTTCATTCTATTCATTTCTTTTCCAGCCCATTCCCTTGTATTCCTTTCCTTTCCATTCCATTCCTTTTCTTCCCATTTCTTTCTTTTTCATTCCTTCCCTTTTTTCTTTCCATTCCTTTCTATTTCTTTAGTCTCCTATCCTGTCCTTCCCATCCTCGCTCGGTCCTTCCCTTTCGTTCCCTTCCTTTCCTATCTCTTCCCTGTCTTTCGCTTCCCTTCCCTTGTCTTCCCTCACCATCCTTTCGCATCCCTGCCCTACCTTTCTTCCCTTCCCGTCCGTACTTTCGGTCTCACTCTTTCTTTGTTTCTTTTTACCCTATCCTCCATCAAAAGAAATGAAACTTGTGAATCAAAATTACCATCAATATGTCGGCTTAAGCGTCATAATATTTCTTGAGCTTCTTTCCACCTTCAAGCTCCCTTTATCCGATCATAAAGAAAATAAAAGAAATCCGCTATTTTTTTACGATTTGATTTCTTTGTCAGGTAAAAATCTTTCAAATCAATGGTGCAATTCTGCCCCTTCAAACAGATAACGGCCCCCCTCTTCGTATTTACTTTCGCATGCGCTGTGCGTTCGTTCTTTTTGCTTGAGTCAACGAAGAGGTAGCAAGATGCCTGTAAGTAGCGTCGTAGAAGTAGATTTATTTCGTCCCAAGACTGTTTTACGGCATATGCTTCAGCACATAAACAATGTAAAGTATCTACGCGATAACTTAGCAAGCTTATCGCCAATAGTGGTTAATTTAAAGCTTGCTTGATAGTGATTGAACAGGGATTGCTATTACGACGCATTCAAAAGTGGAAGCAACTTACTTAAAACGTTTTGATCGTTCGCGATGCATCAACATAAAAGCTCTAGCTACATCCATATTTCGGTGTAAAATCGTGAACGTCGATGATGATAAAAAGCCGAATCTTGAGACAGGTGAAAATAGGTGGTTGTTTCTAACTATGGCGTACATCAAAACCACGTGTTTAGAAATATCTCAAATTTGGAGAAATAAACGTGTTTTCTAAGGCTAGGTTTAATAATCTGAAGTTACCCTTTTTAAGGGAACTGTGTCCATCCTTTGGCAGCCATACCTGTTCCTGCCTAGTTTATGATCATGTAGGATTAATTAAAATTTACAGTTCCAGTCTGGAAAGGTTGCTTTCAGAATTCAGAGAAGAATTACAGAACAGGATTCTCAGAAAATAATCAGTGATGGGCAATTGACCCTTCTCATGTTCGTTTAAGTTACATCAGAAGGGTGAATTACAGAATTTATACAGTGGGTGATAATGAGCCAATTGGTGGCCAAGAACTAAAATCATTATTTTTAGAAGGACAAAACCATACTTTATTGTGTATTTATTAGCAATTGTGTGGTAATATGTCTTAACCTATTTCTTCATAAACCTGTTTTTCATATGAAACAATAATATGAATACAAAACCAATTAACCAATTGGTTAATTGTGAATTTATTGTTTCATAGAACCCTGAGGATGACTCTTAAATTGAACTGTTTTTCATATATTTTCTGAAAAGCTTTAAGTTTTCAATAAAGTTGTGGATACTTCAAGTCAGTATGTAATATATCGTACACAAGAAGGATTGTTTCATCCAGGTATCCAAACACTGAGAACTTTGTTGAAAACCAAGGTGATAGCCAAGGATTTTTACAAACTTTGAGTGTATGATATTGCATCTCAAAAGGCTCAGTATTTGAGAAAATCAAAGTGAAAGTTGGCTTAATTTATGTAATTTCTTCCTCAGATATCAAAACAGCATTTCATTAGTGATTCCATTATGTTTTGCTCATAAATTATTAATGAGTTTAAGTTATATATATGTAAAGAGTTTCGGCTAAAGGAAAGAAAGGGGGATTGATCGCCTCCTAATAATTTTGAGTTGGGCATTTTTCTGAAGCTATTGCAAACAAGGACTATGGTGATTTGTTTTGATATTCAAACATCTTGGATTCTTAAACTTGTTTCATGTATGTTCTAACTTTCCTAAATACTCTGCCTTTCTGTGCATGGATGTAACTTTGTTTTTATTTGCAGTTGTACAAAGACTTACTCCACCCAACTGCTGAAGAAGAGAAGAGGAAGCATAAATTGAAGAGGCTCGTACAATCACCAAACTCTTACTTCATGGATGTAAAGTGTCCAGGTAAGATTTCTTATAATTTTAGTAATAATAACAGTAATTGTTAGTCTTTATACGGGATGCATGATTACTTAATACAGTATTTTTGT
The DNA here is from genome assembly GCA_036872915.1 of Nanipora kamurai. Classification (NCBI taxonomy): domain Eukaryota; kingdom Metazoa; phylum Cnidaria; class Anthozoa; order Scleralcyonacea; family Helioporidae; genus Nanipora; species Nanipora kamurai. The sequence goes on along the minus strand of JBAHVQ010000307.1, from coordinate 11,192 downwards.
AAGGGTCTGAAAAAGATTTCCAAGTGAATAATAAAAAAATGTCATACAGTAGAACCTGAGTATTATGACCCCTGTGTTTTACGACCACCTGTTTCCAACCACTTTTTCTGGCACAAACGATTTGTAGTTAAGATGTACCTGAAATGAATGACCACCTGTCAAATGTGACCAGCGACTGCTTTTTAGCATCCCAAACACAAAATTTACCTGTTATGAGTGACCATTTCAATTTAAAACTGCCACAACTTCTGTGAGTTGCATGGAAGGAGTGCTTGTTTTTTAAAGCAAACATGCAATTTAGAAGTACGACCAGAAGCACAGAAGATATGAGATTGTGAGGTGCTAGTATCCCATTGGATACTGCTGAAAATTTCAAGCCTGGAAAGGGCAAGGTGCACCTTTACTCTTGCTAACACTAAGCAATTTTACTCATCTAAGGATAAGCCCTGTCCATTAAATGGTCAAATATACTACAACATTGCTTTTTTCCTAGTTATTACTGGTAGACAATTCCAGCAGAGATATTAAAGTGCCTTGCTATATAAAAAGAGCTGAAATTTTAGTCAGTGTCAAATCTCTGTAGCTGCTTTTTCTTGCAAATCTGATAAAGTTTGCATAAAGAGTAGCATATTGTAGTCCCAAACACCAAGTGGGCAATAATGGGTTGTTTATAAAAACTCTCTTTTATTTTACCAGGTTGCTACAAGATCACTACTGTATTTAGCCATGCACAGACTGTCGTACTCTGTGTCAGCTGCTCTACAGTGCTGTGTCAACCAACAGGAGGACGGGCAAGATTGACTGAAGGTTTGTACTCGTTTGGTGAAATTCTTATATTTTCTGCTTACTTAGTGTGTTGGTTGTCAGTGTTCATAGCTGTGAAAGTTTGCAACCTTCAGTTTTTAAATTAAGAGGGATTCTTTCTTTACTTCTCTTTGAAGTAAATGGAATTTTTGTTATTAAAATTTATGTTGAAATCCATGCATTACACTTGATAACAAGAGATGTATGTATATTTATGGTGAAGGACATTTTAGAGTGAATTTATCCAGATTTAAGGAAGTGATGTATCTTTTGTACCATTTACAAAGGTTGTGGAAACATAGAATTGCATCAATAATTGTGCCTTTCGTTGTTTTATTCACACATAACAGCAAACCTCTGTATTTTAAATAGCTTATATTTTGTTTGTTATACGCATGCTCAAGCTAGTCTACTCAGAAAAACTTTCTGAGCCCCTGACGGGAATCAAACCTGTAACCTGATTGCTGGTGAGATGCTCTAACCATTGAGCTATATAGACTCAGATGGTGAGCAAAGGTTACATTTATATACTAATTCATATAGATTGGTAGACATATGTACTACAAGTCTCGATGTGTTGTCTATTTATTTTCGTATACAAACTAGCATATAAATGTAACCTTCATTCACCATCTTAGTCTATGTAGCTCAATGGTTAGAGCATCTCACTGGCGATCAGAAGGTTTTGGGTTCGATTCCCGTCAGGGGCTCAGAAAGTTTTTCTGAGTAGACTAGCTTGAGCATGCATATAACAAACATCATATAACAACCAAGCTACCACACTTTCATAGCTTATATTTTGTTGTCAATTTAAAGTTGGTTTGAAGTCTCTTTTTGTATCTATACAACATTATTGTACATATATCCATAACACTGGTTGTTATGCAATTTTTGAGGTGAACCTCATAGCCATTGACCACTCTGTTTACTCACACTTCCAATATTTTTTTTTCTGCAGGTTGTTCATTCAGAAGAAAGCAACAATGAATTATCAATAAATAAAGCTTTGATGTTCATATTGTAATTAAACATTAAACAGACAAGCACAAATGTTGTGTTATGAGTAGTCTCCAGTCTGTGTTGTAAGAGCTTTCAGTTACCAGTATTGTAATCTTGATAAGGCAATTTGCCAAAATCATTTCCAAAGTGATTTTGCACCACCCACAAGTCAGAAATAATTCTGTTTATTTGTACAACAGAGTTCTGCACAGCAGGGTTGACGTGAATCAAATACTGGTATAACCAGGTACGTTATGTTAGAAAGTATAAACAGTTATCAGTTTACCAGTACAAGCACAATTGGAACTTGTTTTGTTTCAGAAGGGTTTGAAATGAATGGGTTACATCCTCTGGCCTTTGACAGAAATTTTTCTTTTGTCCTTAACCTCTTGTATGTTTTTGTTTTGTTCTCCCATTTCCTGTTTTAACCTGGGTGTTGAACGTATCAGACACTGGGCATTTCATCTTTAAAATATAAAAGAGATTCATTGTTTTAACATTAACTTCTATGGACATATCTAACACATGTTATGATATCTTAGCTGTGTGTGCCCAAGGTCCTATTTACTCAACAATTAGGGGATACGATTGTCCTGGCATGTATGTCTGCTCAATTGAGCAGTTCCTGTTTACAGTTTGCATGCCAACATCTGATCAGACATATATGCCTTCAACCATAGCCTCTTTCCTTTCTGGATTGGAAACATATCTTCTACAAGTTCAATATTCAATTTAAAGATACCGTGAAGAATTTATCCCTTGGAAGCTTTCATCCTTTGCAATTTAACTAATCATAAACCTAAAATTATTATGATAATGCCTTGTTTGACATTTTTTGGATGCAAAGCAATCAGATGGAAGAAGGGGGGGGGAATTGATGAGCACATGAAAAATTATTTTGGTTGAGTAAGAACCATTACTTTTTGGAGTAATGTAATGATTCAATTTGTCATGATTTTTGCCATGCAAATTTTCCTGAATGAAAGGTAAATCTTGTTTCTCAAAGCTGAACGCATGCTCAAATTACAAAGGGTCAAAGGTGACTTCATACTGTGACATCATTGGTGCAAACGTGTTGAAATGTGACGTCACGTGAATAATTATCTCATCAATAGCCAATCAGAGACCAGGAATGGTTTGTTATAGTTTATTTTCGAACTTTGGCTTGGCGACAAAAAATAAAGCTAAAGAAAGCTGATGCAGTCAGGGGAAAAACATCGAAATTCTCTTTGTTTCAGCTCATTTACATTCACTGTTTTTTTCTGGCGATGGCTTTAATCTGGAGTGTAAACATTAAGAGTGACTGTCCTGTCTTCTAGCAAAAATGAAACCAAGCGAGGGTATGAGAAACAATTTTTCAATGAGTAGATTTTCTACGATCTAGTTTTTGTCTATTTATTTCGTTATTGTCTGTCTGGTTGATCTTATACTTTTCGAGGCACAGATTCTCAAGTATAGCACACTGGGTTCGTGTAAGTTTAAAACAGATGGTAAGAAATTTTATTCAAAAGAGGTTCTGATATTGGGAAGTCTTTATACTATAAGTTTATTGTGTAGCTGGATGAACAGAGATTATATGGAACAGTGAATTATGTCATCGGGTTTTTCACTCTGTTAACCCAAGGTTGATAGGAAACTGCATTCTCTCATGTTCTGAGTGTGAAAGACTGGTGGAATCCTGATTCTTGTGGACTCCTCTTGTCCGTTGTGCGTTGTTCGTGATATTCACCATTCTTTCGCTGAAGATATTGTTCGATCATAGCTTGTTCCTGGTGCCAATCAACCTTTTATGGTTTTAAAATATTTTAATTACGGCTAACTCTTTTTCCAGTTGTATTCATGTAACAAGGATGGATGCATTGAACTGTTTTTAAACTAATAAATTTCTGCTTATCTGGTCAGATGAATAAAGTTATCACTACAGTATATTAATAATAAGTTCAGACAACAATGAGGGTTGCATTTAAAAAAATAATAAGTTAAATATTAACTATTCAAGAGGTCAGACCTCTTTTCATGTAGCCATGACAGCCTTCATTGGTGCCCGAGTAGCATATGAGATTAATAAGGACACTAGAATTTAGGATACATGTAGCTCACTATACAAAGTCATAACTCCAGATGTTTGTATTACTGTAATCCCCTACTCATATTGTACTTAATTCATTTGACACTTTATGAAGAATAACATACGGTTATAAGATAGATTGGCAATAGAATAACATGCACTTGGGTGCATGCTAGAACTCGGAAAACTCACATCAATTATTTCTTACTTTAAAACACACACACTTTCATGTACTTTACAAAACATCTTATTCTTGTACTTATTACTACAGGAAGACAATATTTACAATCGATGTAAAGTAAACTTTTGCTTACTGCGTGGACAAAACATTCTATTGGTAATCTATAAACCAGGAGGAGAATGCCCGAGAGTATTACACTAAAAGGATCAATCAATTTTCCTAATTCCATATAAGAAGATAGAATAACATAAACTACTGTACTAAATGCTGGGAGGAACAACATACAGTGTTATCTTATTGCTTGCATATGTTCACATTTACTGTCAGGTGTGAAATATCTTTCAGAGCCTATTGCTGAATAATGTTAAAGTATTAACTAAGTACAGATTATTGTAATAGTCACATTTTTGCTTACAATGTACTTCCTGATATGTCCCAAAAATTATAGTAAAACAAAGCCATCTAAACTGGATTTTTTTGGCAGCCAGGGAATAAACTTGATTTGACAGCAACAAGCAGTCATTGTCACTATGCCTGTCTGTTGATAAGAGTATTCTTCAAATATTTAGCATTTACAACTGATGTGACACGAAGCCTCTTTTAGCCAATAGGAAAAGGACATTTTAGATTGTTAGGACAATTTCACAATTATCCTGCACTGCTGAGGTCATTGTCAGAATCACACATTTTGAGACCCAACCAGAATCAGTTGCCAAAAACTGCAACCCAAGGGCCACAGGCTTGGGGTCAAACTTGCTACTCTGCCAATGTATTGCACTGTTCTGCCAACTGAGCTACAACAGCAGTTGCTTGAGAGCAATGTCATGAGTTCTGTATTTATTTCTGGTCTTAAAATGTATGATTTCTGACCCTCTAACACCTCCTTAATTCACGTAATACTTGCTGAAAATAGTTTAACAGAAAAGTTTCTGGAATACATTTAGGTGCAAATGTAATCTGTTAATTCCCAGACATCTCTTACATTTCTATATGCATTTTATTTGGAACTTAAAAAGTTGATTCTGGAGCATTACACTTGTCATATTTATTTTAAGAGTTGGAAGACATCTTGGAAAGTTCTCAAATCTAAATTGCACAATCTGTACCGTCTGTGCTGTCCTAATTCTTAGTCACATTTGCTGTGATTATTTTAGAGTATGAGGTTGGTCCAGAAAACGTGATTGTTCAATTAGGAATGCTTATTCTGAAAGGGCGAATTACACAAGGCATACAAAGCAAAGAAAATAACTCCATATTTAGGTTAGGAAAGACTGGTGATGATGTCTCTTCACTTTATGACAAGGTATAGTACTGGTATATTACCAAGTTTGTTTTACATCCATTATTCTTGCCATGATTATTATTTTAAATTTTTATCTCATCCCTGTATTTGTCTTGCATACCAGGAGGATTTCTTAATGCTATGGAAGTCTTGTGAAAGGATGTATATAGAAGTTTGGGTTCATCGTGATGAGCAATTTCATGAAGAAGAAGCAATGGATGGTCACAGTGGTTATCTGTTAGTAGAGCAATGGCAAATTGAAATAAAACAAAACAGGTACACCCTTTAAGACACATAACAGAATATACCAGGACTTTGTTTAGAAAAATTAAACCTCTGTGTCTGCAGTATTTCAATTTCCATTTCTTTTAATAAATGTACATCTAGGTAACCTAACAAATACACTATATACTCTTATCACTCTAGCTGCTCTGAAGCCAGCTTCCACTGTACAGAAAAGATGCTGATTCAAGCAATAAAATCAAAGCTGTACTTCTCCCAACTCAGTGCTTGGCTTAACCTTACTAAGGGAGAATTCCCAAGGCACATATACTTCAGGTAAGTTACTTAACATGACTCCCCATCAAGAATTTTAGATTGTGGGGGCCAACAGCTGACCACTTAAGGGTCAAAAGCCAGTATCTTTGAAATCTCAGTGATCTGAATTTGTGATTCATTCTGAAGGGAAGATGTCTTCTAGAAACTAGTGATATCTATATCAGTCAAATGTAAGTACAGTATGAGATTCAAATAAAAGACATTGTATAAAGGGACCCATCATGGCACCTCACCTCACCTTACCTCACCTCACCTTACCTCACCTTACCTCACCTCACCTTACATCTCCTCACCTTGCCTTATGTCACCCTAACTTACCTCACCTCACCTCACCTCATGTCACCTTACCTTATTTTAGCTCACCTCACCTCACCTTACCTCACCTCACCTCACCTCACCTTACCTCACCTCACCTCACCTCACCTCACCTTACCTCACCTTACCTCACCTTACCTCACCTCACCTTACCTCACCTTACCTCACCTTACCTCACTTCACCTTACCTCACTTCACCTTACCTCACCTTACCTCACCTCACCTCACCTCACCTCACCTCACCTCGCCTCACCTTACCTTACCTTACCTTACCTTACCTTACCTTACCTCACCTCACCTTACTTCACCTCACCTCACCTCACTTCACCTTACCTCACCTCACCTCACGTCACCTCACCTCACCTTACCTCACCTTACCTTACCTTACCTCACCTCACCTTACCTCACCTCACCTTACCTCACCTCATCTCACCTCACCTCACCTCACCTCACCTCACCTCACCTCACCTTACCTTACCTCACCTGACCTCACCTCACCTTACCTCACCTCACCTTAGCTTACTTTACCTTACCTCACCTCACCTCACCTTACCTCACTTCACCTCACCTTACCTCTCCTCACCTCACCTCACCTCACCTTAGCTTACCTTACCTCACCTGACCTCACCTCACCTGACTTCACCTCACCTTACCTCACCTCACCTCACCTCACCTTACCTCACCTCACCTCACCTTACCTTACCTTACCTTACCTTACCTCACCTCACCTCACCTCACCTTACCTTACCTCACTTCACCTCACCTTACCTCGCCTCACCTTACCTCACCTCATCTTAGCTTACCTTACCTTACCTTGCCTAACCTCACCTCACCTCACCTTTCCTCACCTTTCCTCACCTTACATAACCTTACCTTTCCTTATCTCACCTCACCTGGTTTTCACATGTTGTGGAACACTTCTTCAGGGATGAATGATTGCTATAGGAAACCGAAACTTAATTTATGCTAAACCTTATCCAAATTCCTAAGATCCTATCAAATTTTAACCTTAATCCTAATCTTAATCCTAATTCTAAGTTTCCCCCTAAACCTAGCTCTGATCAAAACTTACTCCCAACCTTAATCCTATTCCTAATCCAAACGATGAATGAATGAATGATGATAATCTTTATTCAGGATACCCACATCACTTTCGTGTTTTTCAGTGGGGTCCTGCATTAATATTAAACAAATTACATTACAACATATTTATGAAACTATTTACATTTGGTAGCCAACGATATAGTGCAGCTTTGCTTCTAACTTTCGGTCTTTTTCCAACCTTTTGGCTTTTTGTACCTATTGGCCATTCCGAAATTGCGCTGGAGAACTGGTCACAAGGAAGCCAATATTGCCTCATGGGACTGGTTTTAGGATGAGCCTTTTGTATTTGGCCCCAAAAACAGTCCCACAATGCAACGCAAACCTGCTTACCACCAAGTCTCTGACAAAACTTCGGAATGGCGAATTCCGGTGGGATGCTCTAAGGCTTTCATCAACCTCGAACACAGGCTCTTTTCTGCTCACCTTCTAGTGCCAAAAGGGCCTGGGTTTGAGGTGACGCCTCATTCACCGGTGAAAAAAAATCGTGTCTGTAAGATGATACGATGCTTTTCCACTGCTAAAATAAATCACATGGCCACCAACAGCTTTTAAATTTGCAGCCTTACGAGTTTAACCAGTGCTTGAGTTTCATAAAAATGTCCCGTTTTTTGAAAACTCTGCATAAAATTACCGGAGTTTTACCAGAATCCTTTTTTCTACTTTTGAACGAAGGTTATGTCGGCGCGATAACAGAGCACCGTTACATAGATTTTGCAGACCACCCGAATTCCACCAATTTCCACGTGTTAAAATCATTTCGACCGAAGAACTTCTCATTTCCTTACATTCTTTACCGCGATCTGACATCTCCGAAAATAACCCTACCTTCTCCTGGATATTGGCCGACCCTCGAACGGAACCACTGAAAAGAAATCCAAAAGACAACGAGTCCGGGTATGACTTAGCGTCCTCTACACCAAATAAAAAACGTTTTGGAAGAAGGACTGGTAGGGTTTCTGCTGACGCGAATGCCGTACGAAAGCTCGAATTTCCGGAGTCCAATTCTTGTAAGAAAACGAGTTTACGGTCTTCAGGAACTTCTCCTGGAACTGATCGGACGAACCTGAAGCCTGTTAGTAAACCTGACAATCGAACAACGCGAAGTTTGACTGAGGCCCAGCGAGCGCCTATCGCAGATCTAGGCTGTCTGGAAACTAATAGTTCCAAAAATTCTGGAAATTCATTTGCCCGGAAAGATGTTGACTTCACTGAACGATCTGACAGAGGAACGTACTGTAAAATGGTGGCTACTGATGTCGTGACATGTGCTGCTTTGGAAGAATCAATTAGGAATAGCAAAAGGACAGAATTTATACCCTTGTCTTCTCTTAAAGCTGTTGATTGCGAAAGACACGACAAAGGTGAGGTTTATTTCGGATTGTCAAATTCAGATGCCAAGACGGAAAATTTGTGTGCAAATGAAAAATGCGATGATACTACTATCAGAACTTGCAGAGAACCGTGCCACAACACTAACATCAGAACTTCTGACAACATAGAATGCTGTGAGAATAAACTAGAATTCAAACCGTCAAAATCAAGGATAACAAATACGTTTAATCCAAGTAATGACTTCATTAAACATGACACCGAAACGAATTCTAGAACTAACTCCTCTCATAATGTGGCGGGTGACATTTGCTACAAATGCGAGTTGGGTGTCGGAATGTCAAATTCGAATACAACAAAGGACAATTTTCAAGCAAATTCAACATGTTTAAAAACCAGTGACGATACAAGTTGTGGAAGGGTGACTCAAACTGAACCAAATAATTTATCTAATCTGCCACGTCGTTTACAAGAACATTCGAAACTGAGATTTGATCATTTTTCTCTTGAGAAGAGCAAGTCTTCTAATATCGAAGAGCGAAAATCTTCCAAGCTGACCGGTTCTCGGGCAAATGAATTCGATGGTAGTTTGAGTAGAGAATGGCCTATAGTTAAAAAGGGTGCCATTTTGTCTCGGACGAGGAAGGACTTGGAGGAAGTCCTTCCCGAAATGAAACACGTGATTGAGAAGGAATGCAAAAGAAAAATCAATGAGAAGTTATGGAAATGCCTATCTCCGGAGCGTCCATATTGCGATGGCAACGAAAGGATGGCCGACATGTGCAATGAAACTAGGGACAGAATACCGACCAAAAAGGTTTGTTAAATTTAAAGCTCTCATTTAGCCAAAGGCAGACAGTATTGCAACAGTAATTGTTAAGGTAGTGAAGAAAGCAAAATTACAGCAATTTGATGGAATAATCGAGAAGGGCTTTTTTCGTTATCAAGATTAGTATTACTTGGGTTTGATTGGTCGAGCACTTTCGGCGGGAAAAGTTTGTACCCAGACTAAAAAGCTAAAAATCATTCCTTTCATATAACCACTGCGGTGCAATCTTCATTTGTTCTATGAATTGGGTTTAAGTCAAACTTTTGTGGTTCAATTTCTGCTTCGAATTAAGTAGTTTCTTTTAAGTAGCTTTTTAAGTAGCTACTTAAAAAAAAGTAGCTTTTGATTGTGCATTTGAAATGGTTATTCACGTCTCACGCTCTGCCATTTCGCAGTCTTACGTGTTCGTATAATTATATTTAAAACTAATTCATTTTACACTCTTTACGATAAATGAATAATTTAATTGTAGAACAAAGATTTTGTCGTGGTAGCAAATTTATAAATCGCTTTGGGAAACTTATTAATCATGGTGAATGGTTATACTGGGAAGTTCTGAAAGAGAACTGATTGAAAACTAAAAAGAAGCACTATGCATTTCGGGTAGACTGCTCACTAGGTGCCAACGTCTGCTAACTAGTGAAAAACTGAGTTTTGGACTAATATTTATACCCAAAGCAAAGGCGATGCTGTCATTCTACGTAGGATGGACATTCTACGTAGGATGGACATCCTACAGTAGTTGTTATTTTGTCAAATCTCATTTTTAATTTTGATCTTTTTTCCTTCTCCCTTTCGTAGGATGATGTTTTCACCGATAAGAAATCGACTGTTTCTTGTCGTACGTCGTTGGCTTCTAGACATCACTTCAGACATGCCTCGACTGGTACTTTACCGGTATTTCATCCTAATACTGGATTACCCATGTCTTCTAGCCCGGTCAGTATTCGCTCTTGTTCATATGGTTTGTTACGGTGGACAGCAACGTTGCATACACGCATAAATCGATATAATGGTCGATAGTAATATGTTATTTATCATAATGTATGTTGAATGTGAATGGATAATAACATTCTTGCATGTATATTTTCGTTATATTTAAAAAAAATATCCGTGAATTAGATTGGGTATCGTAACATTTACCATTCGCTGAATGAAAGTGAAAATTCAATTCATCTCAGCAGGGAACCCTACGTCACTGATGACTTAAAGTTATCAGTAAGGGCCTTACAAATTGGCGAGTGAAAATCCCTTTTTTATCAAAACTCGACCATACTACCAATTGACCAAATCTAAAACTAAAAGCTTCTAACTTTTGTTACAACTTGACCAAATTTATACCATAAAAATAATTAGAGAAATCGGGTTATTTGCTGTCAGCGATAATTAAATTGGGCTTCACCCTCGTTAAATATGTGCTTGTAGAAAACGTGGACTTGTTGCGGAATTATTTTATATAATAGTGGATGACAGATTTATAATCGTCAGGACGAAGATGTAATGGTTGAAAGAAAGGGCCGTCATATATACATGATGGTTATTAAATTCACGAATATAGTATGTATAGCAATGTCGTACATGTAGTTGTAGAGGATAATGTTGCATGTGTGCTAATAAAACTAATAATCGGGGGTAGGCCATATATGTATATATATATATATATATAATACACAACAAAGTGAAAACACGAGTTACTTCATCGAATTTTTAATCACTACAGATC
>JBAHVQ010000306.1:17776-28709 GCA_036872915.1 Nanipora kamurai | reverse complement strand
GGATTGGAGGCGAGTTATTATCCAATTTAAGTGCACGAGATATTCTCGTGACAACTTAACGCTATCCACGAGGATGGTTAAATGTGTATTTATCATTTCATATTACCCTGAAAATGATTCTGAAATAGAATTGAAACACCGCACATCCATCCTCGTGGATAGCGTTAAGTTGTCACGAGAATATCTCGTGCACTTTATTAACTTGGATCATAACTCCCCTCCAATCCCTCTAGACTCGATAGCTCAACAGGTAGAGCTGCAGACCGGATTTCCGAAGGTGCGAGTTCAAATCCCACTCGAGTCAACTTTTTCAGTTGACTTTTAGATCACACAGTCCGAGTTTTATCCATTAAATTTAATTTTATTCCTTAAAAATTAAATTTAATTTTATTCCTTTATCCCTTATCCCTTAAAAAATTGAGAATTTTTGCATGATAATAAGAGCCTTATAAATACGTGATCAACAAAAACAAATTTTTGGATGAATTTTGAAATTCATCGTTTTCCGAGCAAAAAACAAACAAACAAATAAAAAATCATAAAACAGAAATCTTGACGCAACCTGGACAAGAAATTAACAAATGAAGTCAGTACAGTTTATCTCGTAATGTTTGTGTAGGATATATCAAGGATAAAACGACAATTATGGTGTGGAAATAATTGTAGCTTTTTTATGTAATATGGAGGTTTCAAATGGCAGCGTTGACAAAGGACTTCATTATGACTTCAAAATACAAATATCTACATATCCAAATCCACGTGTCCAAGCGATGTTCCCTTCCTCTTTTTTATTCCCATTTTATTACAAGATAAAAGTCAAGATGTTGCCATACTTTCTTGATAGCACGAGAGTTATAATACACTTTAAAAAGACGACAAATTTTTTATATTGTAGACATGTTTCGGCAAGCTTATGCCATCTTCAGTACGAGATATGAGTTAAAACTATGACTGTTGCTATTAAAGGTTAAAGTTACAGGATAGATCTAATTACAATTGAAGGATTCTATTTACACTCACACTAAGGGTCATATGATACAGAGATATTTACAAACTAAATATAGTGTTGAAGTGATGAACCTGAACATTGAGTTCGGGATTTACTTTGTTGATGTGAAGAGCTTCTTTTATTTTGAGAGTAAATGCGGATTGTGCAGAGTCTATGATTTTGAAGCAGGATTCGGTGTATAGGCCGAAACATGTCTACAATAAAAAATTTGTCGTCTTTTTAAAGTGTATAATAAGTCAAGAGATATCAAGATTCAGACTTGCATAATAATACTAATATAATAATAATACACTAATGTTTTACCAGGATGGGCCCAGGCCCATCGGCAAAATTGGTGGTATTAATGGGAGTCCTGGATTACAATGATAATAAAATTTATTCATGAATTTACCCTCGCTAACGCCAGACAATTTTACTCATCAAATGGAGCCAGTCTGCCAGGAAAAGGTAATCAATTTACCAAGCAGCTGATTATCTGGATAATTTATTAATGACCAAATTGTCAGCCCCGGCTCATGATTAAAAAAATAGAAAATATCCATCAATATTCTGAATCAGGCTAAGTAATTTGCATTTGCTGGTAACATTTATGTCATCAGATGAACGACAGAAGCATTGGAAAATGTGGCGAAGGTTTTAAAGACCATTTCAAATGAGGTGTCAAATGATACTTTTCTTCCAGATTCTACAGTGTTTAAGTATTTAGATGTAATCCTTACAAATTTTGATCGGAAGAGCCACTATAAACATCTCGTAGCCGTTATTGGCCGTAACTAACCAGCTATCAAGAGGAATAATAATCAAAACAATAATGATAATAATAATAAAAGTAATAAATAAAGTATAAAACATAATCCGAAAATTAACATCTTGAAACTTGAGATACAAGTTGAAACAAGACGAAGACAGATGTGGTAATGAAGAAGAGGGAGAAGGTTTACCTTCTGATAGACATGGCGGTACCTTGGGTGGGCAGGCCTTTGGAGGTTTGAGTGTTGAATCAAACAACCTTCGTCACTGGTTTGAGGTTCTGAAGACCGCATCCGAACAAGCTTGTTACGAAAAGGAGTCCTTATTGGGACAGCACACTTCCTGAGACAATTCCTAAACATCTGAGGTTGCTGGCAGCAACCTATCGAAGGACAGACATACATAATGCCAATGAATAACATCGTCATATGATAAATTCACATTTAACCAAATGAATTAATTTAATCATAATAGAAATAATTATAATAATAATAATTATAATAATAATAATAATAATAATAGAAAAAATAAAGAGAGAGAAATAGTGAAGTACCAAGATTTTGTGAGAAAGATTACAAAATTGTGGAAGGGGAAAACTTCAGTGATGCCAGTTGAACTACGGGCTCGTTCTTGGAACTGTTCCAAAAGGGTTGGGAACGCAGTTAGAAAGAATTGGAATTAAGCTGTCGGAAAATAGTACGGAAGACCGTTCAGCAGCTCCTGAGAATAGTTCTTCAGTTCTATTCCACACGGGTAGTGACTTGAATAAAGAACAAGCCTCAAGTATTGCCTAAATTTTACTGCTGAGATAGTAATTAGTACAATAATCGTTATGCTTTTCACCTAGAAAATGTTTGTATTGTGAGTCAACACTTCGTAATCGACAGCTGTTAACATCGGTGTAGTATATAAAACAACAACAACAACAACATGTTTGTCGGCCATTTCCCAAGATTAGTGTCGGTAATAACTCGATATGCTAATAGTGTGTGTCCATGACTTGGGCCCCCGGCCCGGCTAACCTGAAAGTGCCTCATGTCCCCCCACAAGCTTAATCCGCCCGTGACTAGATTTCGAATTATTTTTGTTGTGATAAACGTGCAACCACAAACCTGTTAAGAAGAGAAAATTTCATCGTTATACAGCAACGGTTAACGTAAACCGAAAAGTGTCGCCGGCTCGAGCTGGAATATATGAAAAAACTGGCCGGCGGCCGCTCCAACTCAAGTGGTGTGGCGGACTGGACAGTGAATACGAGTCCACGGTATCATTGTAACGCGGCATTTTAATCGAAAAAATGGAGGTAGTTTTGTAAAAGAAGTTACTTGTGCGCCTTACAAAGGGAAGGGCGTACGGATATATATTTTTCTTCTAAGTGTTTATGCTCAGAAATTCTTCTTGAAAGTTACAAAGAACATATTTCTGCCTGACGTCGCCAACAGCTCCAAGGAGTTGCGACATAAAAGGTAATAAACTTTACTATTGGTATTTTCTTGCAACTAACTTGAAATTAAGTTTGAAATTTTGGTTGAATTCTTATGTACTGTCGTCGTATCGAGTCTCCTTTGTATGGGATTCGTAAGATTAGATTTTATCATTTCAAGTTTCTTAGAGTTTGTCAGTTTGTTGTTTGAAGTGTTATCAAAAGGCCCCAAATGATATCGAGAAAGTACATAAGCGTCACGCGGTCACCTAATAACAACAAATATGTTGGTTAATTTCAGCCTTACGTCTTTTCTTTCTAACTGATGAAAATAGTAGTGGGAATAAGAGAAGGAGCATGGGGGAATTTCACCGCTCCCCAAGAACATTTTTACTCCACCACTCCCAGACTTGTGATGAAAATGTGAGATCTGTATTTTTTTAAATGATATTTTTGCGTGGACACATTTTGAATGAAAAACGAGGGATATCCTTACTGAGTTATGATATTTTAAAGCAGTATAAGAGACTAAATATTCCATTATCCTAAGAATTTATATTTCTTTCTGGCATAGTTGCTTCCGTAAAATTTCTTTAGAACCTTAGCCTTGACTAGAAAATCTGGTGCTACCACTTGATGGAGATACCTTATTATCCAATAACACCCCTTGATTACCGTAACAAGAGTTCAGATATTTAATATACTTCAGATTCTGCACTACTCTAAGCTCTAGCAGGTTGTTGTTGATTTAATACAAACAATAAAGAAGACAACCGAAAATGAAATTATTGAATACATTCTCTCTATGACAAGCTGGATTTACTTAGTGTTGAACACAAATTTGGTTCATTAATCGTTATTATCATATTGTGACTTCCACTAAGGCAGTACATATGATGAACCAGCACCCTAGCTCACCATTTGAGTTGTGGTAGTTCAATGGTTAGTTTCTCACCAGTCGTCAGAAGGTTGCCGGTTCGATTCCCATCTAGGGCTCAGAAATTATTTTTCTGAGATAACAAGTTTGACGAATGTTCACTGGTTGCCTGACAAGCTGGATTATTGAATACATTCTCCCTATGACAAGCTGGCGACCCATTTATAACCTAAACTCTCTTATAGATAATATTCAAGGAATTTTGATAAAAAAATATGTGCTTACCCAATCTTTCAAATTTTGGTGGTTGTGCTCTGTAACAACCCGGGTTTCCCACTTGATCTATTAATTAAAAGATGTAAATAACACATTGGCCTGAAAGTTAGCCAGTCACTTTCACTAAGTCAACTTCTGTATCCACCATACTCCTTTTCTCACATTGACAACATCACAATTTGATTACCTTGATTTTAAGTGTACTTATTCTGGCTAGAATTTCAAGAGACTTATTCTGTCCCCAAATTTCATATTGCAAGGAAAACTGGCACAGATAGACAGTTCAGAAGTAAAAAGTAGCATGAACTACAAAATGATGTTGTTCTAATGTGCCACTAAATACTTTCTAGTGGGCTTTGAAGGGAATAACCTTACTAAATGAACTTAAAAGAAAAGAACAAGTGCAGGATCCTTCTATTGGAACGGAAGGAATAAGCTTTTCACTGTATTATGTTGGTTGCATGATGTGAAGCACTAAGTGGTATACTCAGTGATTTGTATGGTACCCAATGATTTGTAATGAAGTCAAAAGTTTTATGATCGTTATGCAAGACAGTATATACAATTACTTACACCGTAAAAATAAATACAACATTTCCACTACCACACAGTCTTGAAACAGAAGCTTTTTGAAGATGAAATATTGACTTCGAGGAAGAGAAACGAACACTTTACTGTATCTTGTCACAAATATTGTCAGAATATTTGTACCAAAGTCTGGACTTTTAACAACCTTTTATTTGCTTGCTTTTTTGTGTTTTTTAATTGAAAAAATATATCAGTAAGAATGAAATTAATAGTAGCATTTAATTTATGTAATTCCCAAAGGAAAAAGTTTTGTAGTTCATTTAATCAAGGATCATGATTTCTTAAAATAATCTCCTACAGTATGTTTCTTTTAAAATAAGAGGGTAAACCTAGAATTGTTTTAATTCGATGTTGTGACCTTGGTTTTGTCGCAGGTGTCTCGCCGGTTTCGGATTGTTTTTGAAGCTCAGTCACGTAGACACTGAGATTTAAGAAATAGGAACTGTTTGGCCTTGTTTGCGTAGCCTGAAACACGACTAAGAGTTTGGGAAAACTCGAAAGGCCAAACAGTTTCTATTTCTTTTATAAAAGAGCTCAAGCAAAATAAGTAAATTAAACTGGGCAGTAGCGTTCTTCATAAATGTTGTCAAACCATAAATTCTCCTTACAATCAAGACGACGTGTGATGGCGTCAGAACCATGTTCGCGTAGCCTCATACAAACACGGTAGTTGACCAATCACAGCCTCTGTAAGCCACCTATTTTATAATACGCATTATCTCGCTAGTGTATGTGCTTCCACTTCATAAATGTTTGTATATATACATACATATATATATACAGTACATAACTTTGGTTTCTTTTATTTGTACTGTATCTGAGAATATTAGAGCCCAGCTCAGTATTATAAGGTGGAGACGCATGATTAAATTAGAACAAAACGTCAGAAATGAAAAACAAACAAAAACACGAAACATCAGTGTAATTAATTTAAAAATACCGTTTTCGTAATTTAGTCATGGATCTCTATCTTCAAATAAAGTAATACAGTTTGATAGATATAGTGTATAGCTTTTTACTAAGTAATACTCAGTAGCGAGTATTTACAACAAAGTAAATTTGTTCATTTTTAAGTATATGTTTTGTTCATATAGGATATGAAAACAAGTTTTGAAAGTCCAAATGGCGGCTACTGAAGAACTCAACAGTTTCAAATGCTCTTTATGTACGAAATCGTTTGCAACCGAGGAGCACCTTGAAATTCATATGAAATGGCATAATGGTGAACGGCCTTATCCATGCCCAGAGTGTGGTGTAAAGATGAAATACAAAGGCAGTCTATTGGTTCATATGCGTCTACATACTAGCCAACCTCCTCCTAAACCTTACAAATGCCTGACTTGTGAAAAAGGTTTTGCAAAGTGCAGTGACCTAGAACGACACCTACGCATTCATACAGGTGAGAAGCCATTTAGCTGCGAGGAATGTGGGAAAACATTTCGGGAAAAGGCACATTTAGATGGTCACCTTCGCACCCACACTGGGGTTCGACCTTACACATGCCCAGAGTGTAACAAGTTGTTCCGTCATAAGTCAAACCTCGTTGTCCACCAACGCATCCACTCCGGAGTGAAACCGTACAAATGTTATGATTGTGGAAAGGCGTTCACGGAGTCCAGCAACTTGGATCGACATTTGAGAAGTCATGAGGGAGCGACGCCTTTCTCTTGCGATGTTTGTAAGAAGGAATTCACTCAAAAGTCAAGTTTAATAGTTCACCAGCGTTTACACACAGGAGAACGGCCCTTCAAATGCAACACCTGCAACCGCGGGTTTACCAAGTCAGGCGATCTTAATAGGCATCTCAAGATACATACTCGAGAGAAGCCATTTTATTGCTACGAGTGCGAAGAGAAGTTTGCCGTGAAAGCACAGTTGATGGCTCATCTGAAATGCCATAGTGACAAACCTTATAAATGTGATATTTGCAAGAAGGAGTTTACGACAGCTCGTCAGTACAACTGTCACGTTGTTAGCCACAACGAAGAGAATTCCGAGAATCTTTTGTGCGATGCAATGCAGTATGACGGATGTGACAATGTCCCTGCAGTCGCTCAGACTGAGTGCGTAATTTCTACAGAAGATTAAGACACTAACGGCTGAACATATTCTTTTCAAAGTGAAATGATTTTTGAAAAAAAAGGACTAAACAATTGAAATATAGTTTGGCATGTTTGTTAAGGTATTATTTTGAATTTCACGAGAATTGGCCGATCGAACTTAAATATTTTTCATGAAACACGTGCGATAACGAGGTCAAAGAGATGTTTGATGAAATGCTTGGTACCAGTAGACAGTGTAACCGTACAAACGGGTAAAGAATAATGTAGAAGGTTAATTTGGCTAGAGATATAGGACTCAAACTTACTGTATATATTTTAATGACAGCCAAGATCATCACCCAGTGTGGATGGTAGAAGTAACATTAGTAGAAAATATATATGAGGTCTCCACATAGAGTGATTATTTACCCGAAACTACAACAGTATAAAATTGTGTGGGGTAACCAAACAAAGTGGGTATCTCTCTCAAACGAAAATAGCATAAAAGCTGTATACGGTCATTGCACTGAGTGGGTATATTTCCAAAACTAGCGTATAAACTATGGGTGTCACCCTGAAACTAAAATAGTTTTGATCTCTATAGATGTATACATTCTGTGGTGACCATATTTAATATAAGCAACTTGTTTGCAGTCATATCTCTAACCGCACTAACACTCTACATTATGGTTAATACCAGTTAAACGTGATCCATCATCTAACAGCTGTGCATCGGGAGATCCGATGGATGGATTAATGGATGGCTGGAGCAAAGGTGTCTTCCAGTCAGAGCTGCCGGAGGCAGAAGTTTAGATTTTTTAGCCGCTTCGGCTGTAGCCTACCAGTATTTTTATTTGAATTCAGTGAAACAAAGGGTAATGCAGTAGAATGAAAAAGCCTCGTAATTTTCACGATCTCCTGCCCTCCACAAGGTTTTACTTTGTTTTCACCTCCAACCTCCGTTCGACAAAAACGTTAGATTTATATAACAAGTTATCATTTGACACCATTTATTTCGGAGGGATAGAGATATTTGAAAACTTGAGTTTTAACATTTCTGTTAAGTCGGTGCGTGCTTACGGGGAGATTAGAATAAAGGTCGTTTTCCACTTCAACTGCACCGTACCGAAACGTAGCGTATTCCTTTGTCTTAAAATCATTAGTTCTACCCGAGAGCTCACTAGACAAAGGAATACGCTACGTTTCTTTACGATACAATTGAAGTGGAAAACGGCCTTTAAGACTGTGACGTGTTCGTTGCTTCATTGCATTATCCGCTTACTTAAAGAAGGACCGTCAACAGAGGAGGATAAGCTAGGAAAGCAACGTGAATCAAATTATTCGACGCAGACAATTCTACTCGTCAAGGGGAGACATTACGCCGAGAATGCAATATAAGTGATCCTAACTAACTCTCTCCCAGAAGAATCATTCCTCCATTATTTTAGTTTGGTTAACGACACACGTCTGGAGGAGACATCTTAACAAGAAAGCATTAATACTAATGACAACGCAACAGAAGAAGTGAAGAAAAGACAATCCAGTCAGTTTTCTTAATAAGGAGGGGTGCTTTAGGAATGGACCATATTCACAATACTAAGTTCCCAGTGCAATGTGGTTAGTTCCAGTCTCCACAAGTGGCAAATCTGTTTTACTCGGCCAAAATTAGCAATGTGAATAAGGTCTGTTAGAGCCATTCCTCGATATGGCATCGAGTAGCTCAAGTATTGAATGTGACGTCATGGTGGGCCGTCTTGGTCGAACTTTAATGAAACAATGGCATTAATTGGTATTGCATTAACATATACCACCGTATCTTTGTTTCTAAATGTTACTGGAATTAGTTACAAACCAACCGTAGTTCCTGCTGGAGACCACAGGTTGTTTATAGAGCATTTTCACATGACGTCATGGCCGTCATTTTAATGTTCCTTAATCAAAAGAATTTTGATCATCTTCTTCTTCTTAGGTACGCTAACATGGTCACAATGACCTTTGTTATTTGAATCTACGGGGATTGAATGAAAACGCTTACTAACAGAACGTTATTCACTGCATTTCGTCACTATAATACAAAATCAATCCTTCGGGAGGAATGTGGTCTTAAGCTTTAGTCAAACGGTGCATGATAGTCGATGATAGTTCAAGAACTCATTTCCTCCACTATCATTAACTACCATCAGTCCGTAGTCAAACGAGAAAACTATCATCAGACGACTAATGGACGTTCGTCAACACACCCGTTTTAGTTCGCTGCTCTTGAACTTCTACATCGTGTATCCAAAGCCGAATAGTTTCACTTGGCGTTAAAAATGGTTCTTGAGAACAGTTATCAAGAGCAGGCAAAGTTTGCTTTCGTTTTGGACTTGACTGAGTAATGAACAATTCTGGGTCGGAACTGTCCGATTCTATTGCGACAGCATTATCTAGCTCAAGCTTATCAAACCAACCATTTTAAACAGTTAAATCAAAAGCTTATACAACTAATGAAATTAGGCATTATAAACACTTTGAAAAGCTGTTGTAACTGCGCTGACCTTATTGATTCGTTTCTATTATTATTTATATAAATAACAAATAAAATTCTTCCAAAACCTCTTGAGAACAATAGAAAATGGGTGTGGTGGGCATATGAACAACATAAAAACCTCATGATCGGTCTTCGTTGAAATTCAAGACCTCCCATTCGGTTTTTATCCTATATATAATCCATAATAGTTGGTGATCAACAAACGGGAGCGAACTATCGTTGACTATCATGCGCCGTTTGACCGAGGCTTAAAACAAACCTAATTTAACAATCATATGTCAAGCATGTAAACTTCGTTTGCTATTTCGAATATTATGCTATGAGACCAACTGGTGGGTTTCAATGCTATTATCTGGTGGTCATTTAAACCCTTTAACTCACAATGTCCAATATATCGGGCACCAAGAAAACAAAGAGAGAACAAAGAACAAAAGAAACGAAATTCATACGTTAAAGGATTAAGAAGTAATCTCAGCTGCAATTGTTTGTGACCACCACCTAGGTCATGGATCCTTTATTTTTTAAGTCTCAAAAGATTGATTCAAAGCCACTAATTTCCATCAGCCTGCATACTTTGTTCATTCTCGCAATTGAATAATATTTTCAAAGGAGACACAGAAAAAACAGAATACAGAAAATTCGAGAATGATTTGCATTTCTCTTTTACTAATTCGCTACATGACGTTTCTCGTGATTTCCATATGATATACCAGGTGACAACTTCAGGCTCAACCAGACACTTTTGTCTTTGTTATTTAAATCTCCGGGGATTGGATGAAGGCGCTCTACAGCTTACCAACAGAACATTGACTGCATTCAAATTGATAAGCAGACCGAGGCTGAGCGCTGAACGTACAATTGCTTTAAAGATGAATTGGAAAATTTTACTTCTCGATCTATTCATCGTATTCGCACCAGTAATTGCCAGCAACTCTGTTCCATTGACAAGATTCGATAACCGTAAAATTCAAACAAACCGTCCAATCATCGGTGTTCTCGCGCAGTCTGGCGAAGCTTTTAAGATGTTTGGTCCAACTTACATCGCCGCATCTTATGTAAAGTATTTGGAATCGTCTGGGGCAAGAGTTGTGCCAATAATGAACAATCTTACAGAAGAGGAGATTGGGAAGTTATTTCATTCCATTAATGGCGTTCTTTTCCCTGGTGGAAATGTAAGGCTGGATTCATCTGGCTATGGTAGAACTGCTCGGATCATTTATAAATTAGCAGCAAAATCGTTTAATGAAGGAGACTATTTTCCATTGTGGGGAACGTGTCTTGGATTTGAGTTTTTGTCTGTCTTAGTGAGCGGTTCAATTGATATTCTCTCGTCCACGGACTCTCTAAATTTAGTTCTACCACTAAATTTTTCGCAAAATTACCTTAATAGTAGAATGTTTCGCGACATTCCACATGATCTTGCAAAATTTCTCGGTTA
>JBAHVQ010000306.1:0-17676 GCA_036872915.1 Nanipora kamurai | reverse complement strand
GGCACAACACCAGTAGAAAATGAACAGTTGAATAAATGTGCTAATGGTCCAGACAAGAGGAATTTAAGCATTTTTAAAAGTTTGATAGGGATACTGAATGGACCAACTGATTTAGCCGAGTTTAAATTATTAATTTCATCTACAACTTCACTTGCAGTTACAGAAAACAAAACAAAACTATTGCACAATGGATTACGCATATATTCCTCAAAAGAGATATTAACTGCGGGAATTGAATTTGCTAAATTTGAACCAATGCATGCAAAATAATCATTGAAAGCAGTAGCAATTCTCCGCTTGTCAGTAACTTTTAAACGTCCTATTTCCAGTACAGTAGGCGTATTTCTATTCGTATGTTTCAATGTAACCAGCTCTTTAATTCCCTTCCACATCCCTTTAAAGTTATTAATAAAGTTAAAATTTAAAGTTAATAATAATTAATGTTAATTATAATAATTATTACAAAAATGATAATTGGTAATATGTAAATTGGTAATATAATGAGTTTCATCCAATGTCTGATTCATTAAGCATATCTCTAGGAGAAAGAACTTTTGAGTACAAGATGATATAATATCAACTCTAGGATAGTTTAGTTTTGGTGATTGTATACTAATATCATAATCTAACTGCTAAGTGGACCAATCTTAGTGTACAATACACGGTTTTTTTTCTAAAAGCGGATTTCTCGAGCCCTTAGATTAAAGGTCTTGATCAAAATAAAAAATTTCAAACATTATTCTCTTCTTTTACATTTAACCTGAACAAAAAAATTTGCTTCGTGCCCTGTTGGTCTTAAGCTAGAAAATTGGTTAAGGAGAAAATAGAAAGCTGGAAAAGGTCTTAAGGTAGAAAACTGTGTGATGTTATCTTTTAAAACACTTTTATGGATCGTTGATGAAAATTGGCAGCCTTCGAACCTTGCAATTATACGTTGTTTAATGGTTAGAACTAATCAGAACAACTAGGCAAACACGAACGTATATGTAGAGGTATAATCTCTAGTAATAAATAGATTTAAATGTTTTTTATTTTTCATTAAAACTATATTGGACATACGTTCTTCGGTTCCAAGTACTGTTAAGTTCATGTTACACAACGCAATTTTTCTTGCAACTTGCAAGATCTGCTCTTGTCTAAAGTTAGGGTTTTGGTTGGAGATAGGACCCAGTGATGTTTTGCCAGCTAAACGTAGGAGCATGGTTTAAAGCCAATATAACGAGGTCGAAAGACTTGATCTAGAAAAGTAGAGTGCTGCGTCGGCAATATTGAACGACTTGTAGAAAACCAAGAATAGTTGGGAAACTATCCGAACTTAAGTGCAGAAAATCTGACCTTTTTAAACGTCAGATTTTCTGCACTTATGTTCTGCAGTTTACCAACCCCTTTTGGTTTCTGCAGGTTGATCTAGAAAAGTCCCTCAGAGTCATTCAAGATTGTTTTCTACTATTATTAATTTTTGAAAGATTTCTTATTAAGATTGCATAATTAACAAGGTTGAAGAAGATTGCAGAAACACCATAAATTCTTTAATAAACCATGCATGTTTCGCTTTCGACTTATTGACTCAGGTCATCTTCACGGTAATAAAACGAATAAACGAATTATTCCTATTGCTCTGAAGCCGACTTGAGGCAACAAGTCGAAAGAAATAAAAAGCAGGAAGATGCATTTATGTACCTCCTGGAAACTTTTTTCATTTATTTATATATTTATCTATTTATTTATTCATTCATTTATTTATCTATTTATTTACGTGTTTATTTATTTATTCATTTATTTATTTATATATTTATATATTTATGCATTTATTGATTTATCTTTGATAAATACCTAAATAGATATAATTATAAGAATTTAAATACATTCAAATAGAATTTTCCGTAATATTTAATGGTAATATTTAATTTTCTCAAAAATGTCATAACTATCACTCGTACAGACAGTCAAAGGCAAATCCCATAAGTCCAGCATTCGATTAAAATAAAAAAAACTTAAATCACCGTTTTGCATCTTTTCTTTGTTCATATTAATTATTAATAAAGTAAGGAAGAATGAAAACGCTCGAAATTAACATAATGAAATATATGAAAGACACGTGCACCACTGAGCGACCAACCACGCTTATCTAGGCTAGGCTTATTTATCAATTCTTAATTGATGAAGTAATAAAACTGATAATGGGACGGCGTGAAAACATTCATTGAAATTGCTTCCATAAATTAGTTTTGTTCTTTGCTAATTGATTATAAAAGACCAAATTCACAAGGCAAAGGAGGTTCCGAAAAAAAATTAGATAAAACAAAATCAATTATCAAAATACAAGGAAAAACTGTAATGTGATATAATGAAGGTATATGGTAATTGATGCATTGAGGAAAAGGGGAATGAATGAATGTGTTGATTGGAAGAGAACAATAGTATTTTGCATGTCTTGGTAGTGGTCTAACTTTTCTTCATTGTTGTGGTAGGTCATCAGGATTTGACTTTACCATCGTCTGATTGGTTTTTCTCATCATATCAAGTTACAATAGTTTTTTGGATGACAAATGTAATGCCACAATCAGTGCTGATTTACAGAGTCTCAATAAAGAGTCTCCACCCCCAATTATTCCTCGAATTTGCATTCACAACAATCACTGGAATATATACATTCAAGAAATACATGTCCATCTGATATTACTTTATTTTACTATTTTTTGAAAACATAGCACTGGTCAAAGTTGGAAATATTTCCAGTATAAACTGGAGAGTAATTATAAATCAACGAAGCTCGTTCTTCCTTGGTTGATTGAAATTTATGTTTGCTGTATCTGGCTTCGTTCACAAAAAAGTTTGACATGTATTGAGTAACCTTGATTGACATTGCTTGGTGAGGAATATTTTCGTTTAAAGTCCATTCAAAGATATTCTTCTCCGGGTGCCATTGGGTTGCATAAAATGGGTATTTTTGTCCCTCCATTGTCGACACAAAATCTATCCCGTTCCTGTCGTTGTTTGTTGAAAGAATGCGAAAAAATTGGCTAATTTTTTCGTTTGTTTTAAACGTCGAAGTGTACACTGAGCCGTGATGCATGTTCATTGTCGTTGGAGCACAGCTCAAATATTTCGCTAAATCCCTTGGAATGTCGCGAAACATTCTGCTGCTGAGATAGTCCTGGGAAAAATTTAGCGGTAAAGGCAAATTTTCCGAGTTCGTTACAGAAAGAATGTTGTCTGTTTCGCTTGCTAATAAAGATAAAAATTGGAAACCAAGGCATGTTCCCCACAATGGAAAATAATCCCCTTGATCGAATGATTTCTTTGCTAAATTGTAAATAATACGTCCAGCTTTGGCATATCCAGATGAAATAAGATTAACACCTCCACCAGGGAAAAGAATGCCATTGATGGAATAAAACAACTTCTCGATATCCTCCTCTGTAAGATCGTTCATTATTGGTACAACTCTTGCTCCAGATGACTCCAAATATTTCACGTAAGACGCAGCGATGTAGGATTGACCAAATGCTTCAAAACTTTCGCCTACAGTAGATTGTGCAAGGATACCAATAATTGGACGGTTTGTCTGTACCTCGCGTTTATTAAATCTTGAGGTAGGAATAGAGTTACAGACAATTATTGCTTCGAGTGAAATGAAGAAAACAAAGAGTGCATTTTCCCAGGCCATCTTGCTTCGTGAAAGTTCAGCTCTAAACACAACTAAAATAAATCTTAATACAAAGCTCATTTATATAATAGGAAACTAACCAGAACGTCATAGCGCGTTTCAAACAAAAGGAGAGATTGACCAATTACAAAAGGGGAGTGCTTCGCTTCGAATAGATTACTAAGAATTAGCAAAGTGAAAAGAAGGTGTGATGTCAGAAGTGAAGCTTGCTTTCTTGGTATTATCAATGTAACATTATACAGATAGGTAAATCGTGCGAGAATTGTCTGTAAGTTTATAATTATGTTCTAACTTTGACTGTAACATCAACCCCCGCTCCACTTGATCGGTCACTGCAAGCTGCTATTACGATTTCGTAACATTTTCAACTTTTGAATAAACATCCCCGTTTAAGGAATTCCTTCACGACCAAAACAACACCGATTAACTAGTTGGCTATATCTCACATACGCACCAGGATAACAAGACTAAATGCCACATGAAAACTAAAGAATTTGGTTTAAATTACAATGAAATACAAGACTACCTATAATGAGTTATTCAAACAACGTGCCCGTTCTCATTGAATAAACTTTGTGAACTTCCGGAACGTCAGTCATTGCAGCGCTCAAACGATTTCTGAGTTGCTGGAACAGCGCTACAACGAAGAAAGTACCCAGGGTCACGGAAGTTTGATATCAACTTGTCAGAGTGCCGGGCATGATTTCTAATTCGGTTGATTTGGAAATGGAGAGAAAGGAAAAGAGTTACCAATAAAAATAAAAAGTCAGCCATACAGACATAACTTCCCTGCACATGTCTACGTTTTCGGAGGGAAACTAAACGAAGCAAATTTTTTGTCGTTGACTTTCTCAAACTCATTGAATAATTTTAATGACTAACATTTCGTTACTTAACCAGTAACATCATCAGAGTAATAGGCTGTTTGCAGCTAGCTAAAAATAACTCAGAACAATGAAAAACTGGAGAGCATGGAGAACAGTGGGATTTCCAAAACAAAGAAAAACACAATGTACCGGATTTCACTTGCTCTCCAGATTTAGTTATGCAAAGTGTTTTTGACCTAGCTGCAAAAGGCCTATTATTTACAGGAGTTGAGAGACTTAAATACCTAACTGTTACAAAAATAGTGATGAATGAATGTCACGAAGGATTAATGGCAAGACCGCTCTTGTAAATAATTACTCTGATGATGTTACTGGTTCAGTAACGAAAGGTTAGCCATTAAAATTTTTAAAGATATGGTTCCATTATGGCTTTATTTAAACTTGTTTGCTGGATTATTATATTTTTAACTAAACGCCATTAATAATTCATCAAATGAAAACAATGGAAAGCAGTACTGAGACGGAGGTTTCGATATGAAACGTTAATTAACAAAAAATAACAACTTTCAGCCTAATTTTCCCCTAAAATAGAGATCTGTTTTAGAAACTAGACCAAGCACTTAAAAGGATGCTTCATCTTCTATCCAAACGCCTCGAAGTATGGCAAATAAAGCTCGGCTTCGCTTCGTTTTTTCAAAACGCAAAACTCAACCCAACTCTGGACTGAAATATTTTTACGGTAAAATTACGGTTCATGACTGTACTCTATGTTCCAACGGTAGATTGGAGTGTCGAATAATCATGAAACAAGGCTTAACTCTATTCGGCCCGACCTCTCAAATATAAGTCATCAGTGTCTGTGGAAATTTTGGCTCTTTTGAACTACTTCCTGTTTGAGTTCAAGCTCGATACCAAGTTTTTAAAATCTGCATAAAAATTGGGTCACAAAAGCGCTCTTTTGCGCGCGTGCAAAACGAGTGGTTATTTGAAGTTCGGTAAAAGCTTTTCAATCGACTATTTTTAATTTCCTCAGACTTTAATGAGTTAACGCACAAATAGCATAGCCCACTGCTGCTATTTTCAAACTGGAAATTCATACAAAATAACTTGAACCACTTTCTATGATTTGTACCTGAGAATTACAGGAAAAGCTGGACCGGAGGTGTCGAAATCAGGGGACACGGAGGCAGTCTCCCTAAATACCAGCAAACAGAGGGCATTCTCTGTTTTTTTTCACCGTCGGTTAAAAAACACGTTCATTATTCATTATGAGAGTTCTGAATCACAGTCTGTTCATAGACTCGTGTAATCATTAATTGAAACAAAATTAATTTTTTACTGCAGAAGTCAGGAAGGCTAACTTTGTCAGAAGCAGGTTTTTGGCGGAATTCATTATCACTTGTCACATTTAATTTCGCTCCCTCTGCAAAATAACAAATTACTTCCGAAGCGCGTAACTCAACTTAGACGAAAGTCATCTGTCTGCATAACTTGCTGTAAGCGACCTCAATAATGAAATAGTTAGGGGTTTTTGTCGAACCACGGTTCAGCTCTTTATACCATAAATACAGAATTTTAACAGACTTAGAGCAGCTGCGGTTCGAATGAATGTGACGAAATATAAAATAAACGGATTACTGCTATGTCATTAGGCTGATTTTGGGACTGTGCTAAGATGACGTGTCCTAAGGATATCAAATTTGATGTGAAATTTGAACAAGCTCAAATTAGTCGCTAGCTAACGTAAGCCAACGCAAGTCATCGCAAGTTAGCAGTCAAACGAGATATATGCTAAAACTTGCAGTGACTTGCGTTCTCGTTGGAGGGCTTTAAACCTCTATTCAATGCTTTATATTGAGAGCAATTCAAAAATACATTTTGTAGGTCTTTTTAAGAATTATTGATTTGTTTTGTCCTTCATTACATGCCAAATTCTTAATTGTTTTATCAATGGTACCTCTTGAACAATAACCACCCACGGCGACTCTAAGATCTCGTGACACGACACAAGGTAACCGTGTTAAGTTGAAATGAAGAATCATGATGGATTTTCAGTTTCTTTTTGTAACATTTATTGCTGTGTATTCCTTATCATGTGCCGGCACACGGCACATGATGAACAACCGACCAATCATTGGAGTAGTAGCACAGTCTGTGAAGGGAACACCAGTTCAAGACCTTGGGAGATCTTACATCGATGCAGCCTACGTAAAGTTCATTGAATCATCTGGTGCTAGAGTTGTACCTATAATGACCAACCTCACCAAAGAGGAGATAACAAAAATATTTCGATCTGTAAATGGCGTACTTTTTCCTGGTGGAGACGTAGATGTTACGAAATCTGATTATTCCAGAGTAGGACGAGCTATTTACAAGTTAGCAAAGGATGCTTTTGATAATAATGACTATTTTCCTTTGTGGGGAACGTGCTTGGGGTTTGAGCTGCTATCTGTTATTACCAGTGGATCAGCTGACGTATTATCTCAGTGTGATTCCGAAAACTTAAACATCCCACTCAATTTTACTGCAAGTTACAGGAAGAGTCGATTATTTGCAGACATTTCGGTCGACCTCGCCAAATTTATGAGTTCAATGCCTACGACATTAAACTTGCATCGTTGTGGAGTTTATGTAACAACATTCAAATCGGACAAAGGATTAAACACTTTTTATCGTGTGTTGTCCACTAACTTTGATACGAAAGGAAACCAGTTTATCTCAACAATGGAAGCAGTGAAGTATCCATTTTATGGAACTCAGTGGCATCCTGAGAAGAATTCATTTGAATGGACATTACAGCAAAACATTCCTCACCAAGATATGTCCGTCAAGGTCACTCAGTACATGTCAAATTTCTTTGTCAATGAAGCGCGATACAACAACCATAAATTTGAAACCATCGAAGAAGAACAAGCTGCATTGATTTATAATCATAATCCAGTTTATACTGGTGATATTTCAAACTGGGAACAATCGTACATTTTCAAGTAAATATAAAATTAAAAGTATCAATACATTGACCTTTTTAGTAGTCAACAGACCGATTTACACGATGCAGTTGTCGTATACGATTGTTCATCCTAATGGATTCCATTAACATATGATAGTCTTAAGGACACGTTGCTAACAATTGTGCACTCAGAAGAGATTAGATATACCAGAAAGGACAATCGTATGCGACAGTAGTATAGGGTAAATCGACCTTTATGTGCTCAGACACTTTATGCACTAGTGCCTTCATTTGTCTACAGTAAAGATGGGGAAATTATACTACAAATTAACAAAAGAAGAAGCCAAAATAGTCCTGTAAAGATCAAGAGAGCTTTGCAGACTCGCGAATTTAGACAATGACGACGAAATAGTAAATTTCCAAGGCCTCATTCAAGGCCTTATCCTTCTTCTCAGATTTGCACGAATTGGAAAATTGACCTTGTCGAGTAGTAGAGAGGGGATAGTCCGTCAGTCCCCTTCATGCCCTGCCACTGTTCTTAGAAGTGTTGTGGTTGGCATCTAAAGATACGGTTACAATTTTTTGTTTTCTTAGTCCGTTGTCAGTCTTTATACAATTAGGGGCGTTATATTTTCTAATAAAAATCATATATTTTAAAAAACCAGGTGGTGGTTCAAGTCGTGAAAGAGGGGGAGAGAAAGATGAATAGGGCCAGTGGCACAGAAGCGTAAAAGTTTCAGGGCCACGTTCGTTTTTTCCAAGTAAACGCTTCTATTTATACCTTTTTATTAACAGCATATACATCAAATAAATATCAACTAGTTCTAGCAAAACAAGAGCTGATGCAGGAGTTGAGAAATAAAAACAAAATTCGAAGAACATGTAATAGAAAAATGACGCCTTCGACTGTCCCCTTTCAAGGAAGACAAACTTTGAACAAACTTATGGTATCAAAATATAGAAAATAATTACTTCTTTGATAATAATAAAACTTTTATTAGACACATTTGTGGAAGTCTGTTAGTTATAACAATTTATGAACGCTCTACTTCAAACCAACTGTTTGGGACAACGGTGTTTCTCTACACTATTTCTTAATGTTCCGCTAAACATCTATACTACAAAGTAATTTGCTAATTTTCGGTCATCAAATAAGGTATATTTCGAGACCAAGCCATGTGTTATATGTATTATGGGTTATATTACGTAAAATTCATGGCCCCTGGACATCAATAAATACCAAGACATGCAGAATTGGAAACTGCTTCACAAAAGTCTTCTGTGTGATGAACTTGTGATACAACTCAGCAAAGCCAATGAAAGATTGTATTTGCGAGGCATTGGTCTCAATACTTAGTACATTCATCTATAGCTTTATTGCGTCAAACGAGAAAAGAACTAGATTTGAAGTAAGTAAACACTGCTATCTTTCATTAAGTTTCTTAATCTCTTCATGGAAGGTCTAGGTACAAGCCTTAACCAGACGTTTACTAGTAATCTTCGAACTTAGACAACGTTTTCCTTGTAAAACTAAAAGTCACGTTGTCTGTGGAATCAGGTATTTTACAAGAGACTTATCTGATAACAAGGACTCTCTCGGTAAAACTAATGTTACATGTGCAGATAATTGCACCCTTGTTGCACGATGGAGCAGCCATGCAACTTCTCAAAATTTGTTGCAGTTGCGCTTGATCGGAAAGTAGAAACTGATTCTACTTTATTGTGTAGCTTTCGTTTTTAAAAAACAAGTTGTACAAGGGGTGTTACAGTATGTAATTCTTAGGGCAACTTACTACAATTTTTTTTCGCGGCACAAATTGCATGCAGGATTGCATTTAACCAGTGAGCTACCAAGACTCAGATGGTGAGCCAAGGTGTAGGTTCGTCATATGTACTACCTAAGCGGAAGTCACGATATGATAATGATGATTGAAATATTAATTGCCGAACACAGCTTGACGAACGTCCTTTGGTCGTCTCAGGTTTGATATATACCAAGCTGTCACATGAACCGACTTCGTTTTCTGCAAGTATAATTTCCAAGGTACTCGTTCAAAAAAAAACTTTTCAGCTCAACATCTTCTCCTCGGATTTCGAAGAATTGGAAAATTTCCTCGTCATCCCGTGCCACTGGTACTGGAAAATATACTGACCCGTATATCTACAACGATGTCGACTGCTATGTCACAGTAGGATTCTCTTTATGACATGCAATTTGACACTGCATTGTTGACAATATTGAATCGTTTTAGTTAACTGGTATACTCAAACTCCTGGACATACATTTGTTTTCAATGTAAGATGGCTTGGAACGTTTGGTATCTCGTTCTTATGATAACATTCAAAGGAATGGTTACCTGTAATTGCGTTTCTAATGCAAGATTCGAGAAACGCGAAATACAAACGAACCGTCCTATTATCGGTGTCTTAGCACAGGCCACGGAAAGTGAAAGTTTCCAGAAGTTAGGTCAATCATACATCGCCGCATCATACGTAAAGTATTTGGAATCTTCTGGAGCAAGGGTTGTACCGATAAGAAACGATCTTACAGAGAGGGAGATTGAGAAGTTATTTTATTCCATCAATGGCATTCTTTTCCCAGGAGGAAGTGCGGATCTGGTGTCTTCTGGGTATGCCAAAACTGGTCGTATTATTTACAAATTAGCTATGAAATCGTTTGATCATGGCGACTATTTTCCATTGTGGGGAACATGTCTTGGATTTGAATTTTTGTCTGTCTTAGTAACTGGAGGAGACAAGATCTGTTCGCGTACAGACTCTGAAAATTTATCTGTACCGCTAAATTTTTCGCAAGACTACCTTAACAGTAGAATGTTTCGCGACATTCCAGATGATCTTGCAAAATTCCTCGGTGATGCTCCCACAACTGCAAACTTTCATCGCTGGTCGGTCACCGTCAAGACGTTCAAAGGAGATGAGAAAATGAGCGAATTTTTCAACGTTTTATCAACAAACAGAGATAGGAAAGGAATCGAATTCGTTTCAACAATCGAAGCCAAAACGTATCCCTTCTATGCCACCCAGTGGCATCCTGAGAAGAATTCTTTTGAGTGGTCTTTGCATGAAAATATTCCTCACCAAGCAATGTCGATAAAGGTTACTCAATACATGTCAAATTTCTTTGTGAATGAAGCTAGATACAGCAAACATAAATTTAAGTCACTCGAAGAAGAAGAATCTGCGTTGATTTATAAACATTGCCCTGTTTATACTGGAAAGATATCAAATTTTGATCAGTGCTATTTTTTCAATAAGACTTCTCGTGCTGAACGATTTATTCATATATGAACTAATTTACGTATTGGTTAAGATGGACCAAGGATTGTTTACCATTGGGTGGGAAGATAAAAAATAAATGGCTTCAATAAGACAACAGTTACTTTACAATGTAGGAAATCTCGTTAGAGGCTGCTTAGTCCACACAGCAGTCAAAATATAATTTTTTGAATATTTGTGTTATGAACTTCACTACCTTCTTTCCTCTTCCGACTTTCTCTCTAAAAAAACACTTTTGTGAGATGCAGAGACAATAAAACACTTGGGGGGCACTTAAAAAATTCACTGTCTACTCAGAATATTTTGATAAAATGTATAATTAAAGCTTTCTCCCTCTCCTACGGCGTTTTCAATGTTGTATAAGATTTCTTATCAAACGAGTATCCATTAATTAACCGTCCTATCGCATGAGATGCCCACAATGAACAAAAGATACTTTTGCATAGCCAATCAAGGTGCCATGCATAGTCCAAAAACTCAACAGAAGCTATTGTTTGACGTTTTTGTTCTAGTTTATGCTAATCTGTGCACGTTTACGGTGATTAAGCTTATTGTATTTTGGTATATTGTATTTTGGCAATGATTGTGGAAATGAAAGTGAGTCTTTGAACGTGCAAATTTTGTTCAGGCTTCATTGTCACCAGATAAAAAATGGATTCTGGCTTGAAGGACATAGATACTCAAGACCTAGTGCCTTCAGCAGGTATAGAAAATTTTTCGGTCAAAGAACTCTTATATATAAGCGACGAAGAAGCTGTGAATAAACCAAAAAGATTCGAGAAAGTTGTGACGGAGAGCGAGTTAAGTAAGAGGAAAATCGAACGCATCCCCGAAAATACGAGACAATCAAAGTGGGCAGTGAAAGTTTGGCGAACGTAGGCAGACTTCAGGAAGGAAACTATTGACACTTACCTGAGTGAGTACAAAACAATTCCTGCTCTGTCCAACTGGCCTCCAGAAGAACTTGACTTTTTGTTATCAAGATTTATTGTCGAAGCTCGAAAAGAGAACGGCAAGTCGTATCTATTCTCAACGTTGTATCTGTTGGCATGTGGACTTAATCGCCATCTTAAGGAAGAACTGATATTGAAATTCTGAGCAAAAATGACCATCGCTTTGCAAATTTCCGATTTGCTTTGGATTCTAGATTGAAGGAACTCACAGCCGAAGGAATTGGGACCACAAAGAGACATGCTGGCCCCATTACAGAAGAAGACGAAGCGAGGCTGTGGGGTTCAGGGACTATTGGATTGCATTCTGCTGAAGTTTTAAGCTATGCAGTGCTTCTGTATAACTAGGAGGTATTTGGTTTCAGAGGTATGAAAAAGCATATTAACCTGGAATGTGAACAGTATAAGTTACGTTACGTTTCACTCCAACGAAGGGCCATCGCTAGAAACGTCAGTTTAAGCATTCTTAAGTTCCGGCAGTTTCTCAAACCTTTTGACTATCTACATAGGCGTTCAATACTGCCGACGCAGCACTCCAATTTTTATATCATAAGTTTGGGAAGGACGGCACTGGAGAATTTGTAATATTTAATGGTCGGCTTTCAAAAAATATTCTAGGGCGTTAAGTGTCTAGTTCACCAGACAATCCTAAGTGTTTTGTCAAGCTAT
This sequence comes from Nanipora kamurai, assembly GCA_036872915.1. Classification (NCBI taxonomy): domain Eukaryota; kingdom Metazoa; phylum Cnidaria; class Anthozoa; order Scleralcyonacea; family Helioporidae; genus Nanipora; species Nanipora kamurai. The sequence goes on along the minus strand of JBAHVQ010000306.1, from coordinate 5,313 downwards.
TAAGAGAATGTTTAGGCGGCAAGCGTAGCGGGAGGCGGTTTTGGATGTCAGATTTAGCAAACAACCAGTAGGCATTAATACGCTGGCAAAGCACACGAAAAGAATGTTTGCCAAAGCAAGTATCAATACTGAAGGTCGAAATATTACGAATCATTCGGGAAAGGTCACTTATGCGACTTCGCTGTTTGTGAAAAGTTTTGATGAGCTATTAATTATGGGCAGAACATGCTTCAGAAACTTGACTGTTCGGAAGCATTACAACCACCAGAGCCCGAAAATTCAATAAAAGTTAAACTAAGCGCATCTAGTGAGCCTGAAATAGTTGTATTAGATGAAAATACAAGTAGCAAGAGGCAATGTGTGATCGAATGTAAAGACCCGCAACTGGTTGGCGGGTTCGAGTCCCTTCTGGAGCTCAGAGTTTTTCTGAGTCCATGGCGTTCCACAGTTTGATCAGCAAAAATTCCCTAAGACTTTGAAAGTATCAAACTGCAAACTGAAAATTCAAGTCTAGACTAGTTTTTGTGTGCACGGTACGGACAAGTTGATTATGGTTGTGTGTTGTGTGAAAATTAAGATAAAAAACTTGATCAACTAATTTTAAGTTTTCTACTAATGTTTTAGTATCTCATTTTTATGTAACGTGTGGTTAACGGTTTAGTAGAGTGTAGTATCTAGTTATCAGACTGTGATAACTATTTATCACACTAATTATTTCATACTAATGAGCTATTTTACAACACTATTTCCCTCCTTTCAAAGCCCTGCCCACTTGCTGTTTTTTCAGACAGTGGAATATGAGATTTAACACGTCTGTAAGAATAATAAATTGGGGGCGTGTCATGAGATAAATATTAAGAGGAAGTGTAACTTACTCTTTCCTGTCCGAAAGAAAGTAAATTCATTTACAACAAGTAATTAAATATCCCATTAAATTGAAGTTCGATAACGTCAATGTAAAAACCATTAGCATTTATGGTACATTTCATTAGCGTTAATCAAAATTCAATAAGAAAAATGGGAAAATCTACATAACAAAATAAAAAGTCAATTAGCGATAATATCTGAGCATATATTGTACATACAATTACACAAGATAGCACTTAAAACGTTGTTTTGACATGTGTGCGGCTAGACTGAACGTTACAATGACTGAGCTAAGAAGGAGTGAGAATATTGCAAGAAGATAAGGTTTGTAAGAACTCTTAAACCTCCCTTCTTTGGATATTATCCTTGTGGCATTTGAGCAATTAAACCCCAAAGTATCCGTTATTGTAAGATATAGTCTTGTTCTGACTCTTTGCAAAACAGCATTAACCTTTCCCGGTTATCCTGCGAATTCTCTGTATCCTTCTTTGTTCAGTCATCGTAACGCTTACTCTAGCCGCACACATCTGAAAAAGTCGTTTCAAGTGGCATGTCTAGTGGAACTATTTCCTGTAGACCAGTCTTGGTAATTATTATTACCAATCTTCTTCGTACAACATATATCAACATATAGGCGTTATCGCTAATTGACTTTTTATTTTGTTTTGTTGATTTCCCTATTTTTCTCGTTGAATTTTGATTGACGCTAATGAAATACCATGAATGCTGATGTTTTTTACATTGACGTTATTGAATTTCAATTTAACGGAATATTCAATTACTTGTTGCAAATGAATCTACTTTTAGCGCAATTGTAATTTGATTGGCGTTGTTGAAGTTTGAAAGACACTACTGAAGACGACAACCACTCTAGTGAACAACGCTTTCGCCTTAATGAAGGGGAAAAGGTGTACATCGCACCACTGAATCCAGAAATGAATAAACAAAATCAATACAATCTTAGACTATAAATACTGTAATGTTGAAAGGTTTAAAGGTCTTTAAACCTATAAGCTGTAATCGCTTTTTAACATTTTAACCAACGAATATCGAAGATTTTTGATCGAAATGTTTTGAACATTATAACGTCGGTGAATGTTTTTAACTTACTTAGAGTCAACATGGTCTTAAACCTTTAAAGGAGTACAATCTTTACGACTCATACTGTCCGCTAAGTAAGAGTTAATGGTCACGAGTGTGATAAAGGATTTAAAATCGTGACCTAGACTTAACGGCCACGAGGGCCGTACGTGGGCCCCGAGTGGACCTTCAAACTTTACGAGCGAGGATAAATCTTTATCACAAGAGGGAACATTGATTAACATCGGTATCTCATGACTCACAGCTTAGTAGAGTGATAACTTGAAGATACTTAATGTAGAGCGTCTCACCGGTTATTTGAAGGTTGCGGATTCGATTCCCGTCTAGGGCTCAGAATCGTTATTCTGAGATAACGAGCTTGACGAACATCTACTAGTCGTCTGATAACTTGAAGATGATGCCCAATGATTTAATGTGTTTGTTTTTAGTTGACCGAAGAAGAAGGTTGGTTGTTTGAAATTAAGATTTGCGCTCATTAGTACGTGATAATAATGTAATAAATGGTTATCACACTATTTTGAAAGGAATAACTGTTTATTATTAACTGATAACTGTTTATCAGACTCTTTTGAAAGGAATAAGAGGGCTAAGTTCGAATCAATTTCCGGTTGGGGAAGTCAACGGTGAACTTTTCTACAGCAGCAATTTGGCGTCATTCGAACTTAGCCCTCTTATTCTAATATCGGCACTTCTTATGCCAACTTACCTGTTTCCATTTTTTTAAATTTTAAACCATATTTTTACCTCTATATTTTTTATGAATTAAGATTTTTTGTTTTGCAATTAACGAACCCACAAATTTAACGAGTATTTGTCGGATGGAGAGCTGGCGTCATTTCCAAAATCGAATTCCGCTCCGCCATCAAATCTTGCTGAGTTTGCCTCAGTTATTCCAATGCCATGGTCAGCTCGCTTGCAGTTTGATCCTCCACCTCCAATCATCATTACAGCCCCATCACCTGAACTATAGTCACACCAGAACCCAATTTTTTCCTTGGTTTGAAGATCTCCGTCACATTGCGACTGCCCGAAACCTTCTACACCTGTGTACGCGCCGTTGTATTTTATGTTACAGTTACCTTGGCAACTGTCTGACGCCCATACTGTACTCCCTTTGAATATGCCGTAACTGGAAATCTTTGCTCTGAACGTCAACCCATTTAAACAACGTCCTTGTGTTTCCAAGAGTGCGATATGAGTAGGATCGTCACTCTTTGTGATTTTAAACTCTGCACCCTTTAGAAGCCAGAATGCGTCTGATAACATATCTTGATTGTGATTAGCTTTCACTCTTGTACCACGAGGAGTTTGACTGTCGAACCAAAAGCTACCGCTATTCGACATCCAATTCTTTCCGTCGGAATTGGAAAATCTTGCAATTAAGGTCCACCCGTTGTCACAAAAAACCTGATAAATAGAGCCAGGGAAGTAAATTATTAAAAAATTAAACAAATTATTAAATAAGTTATTAAATAAATAAATATTAAATAAATTATGGACTAAATTATTAAATAAATTATTAAAAAGTTTGAAACCAAACAAACTCATTGGTATGAAAATCTGTGCCATCTCACAAGTTTCCTGGAGTAACTATAGCCGTAAGAGACAACAAAAACGTCTCATTTTCAAACTTGGAACCATTTATCTCCATGGAATCAATGAACGATTTTCTGTCATTTGATCTCTCACTAAGTCACTCGGTTTTTATCTTGTAAGGGCGGATAAAAAAAAATAATAAAAAAAACCGATAAAAACGTTAGTTTGTGAGCATTCCTTCGGATTTTATTTCACTTTTTATTTCAGTTTGTATCATTTATCGCTTCACAAGCTAATGATTCGTCTAGCGTGGGCGGATAAATACATTGATATATATTTCTTATTTCTTTTGGTTATTTTTATAAGATTTTTTTTCTGATATGGGCGGGTAAAAAACATTGGCTTGTCTCCCTTATTCTCTTGGATTTTCTTTTGTTTTAACCTGTTTTTTACTACCTTTTGTGTATTACCATTTCCTTGGGACCTAAAATAGCAAATGACTATTTTATTATCGATTTTTAAATACCTATTAGTCATTTTTTGTCACATGATTCCTTCTCATTATAAAAACACCACCTGCATTTTGCTTTTCAGTCCGACGAAGGGCCTTCGCACGAAACGTCAGTTTCTTAACACTTTAGTAGCGGCAGTTCCCCAACCCTTTTGGTTTTGTACAAGCTCATGTTATTATCTCAAAAAAAATTGAATATCAGAAAGAATAGGTACTTTTTTGAATGAATACAAATATGATAAAGAACTGCGAGGATGATTCTGAAATAAAGGTACGTATTTGGTGGCTATGTTCTCAAACTTATTTGTAATTCCTGAGAAAAGCTAAAAGGAAAATCATAACTAAGGCGTTCGAAATTTGATTGTAAACCCAAAATGCCTTTTAAGCTTAGGACCGATGGATAAAGACCTGAGTTGATCAATTAGCACTATGGTAATAATTGAAAAATTTCAAATTAGTGAAGATTCACCTACGCAATAAGGCTAGCTCAAACAGCTAGAGATTTCCTTAAACTTTTTCTCCTTTATTTTAAATTAATTTTGTTTTTTTTCATAAATACCACTGAGAAAAATAAAAATAAAACTGTTCTATAAGTAATTTTGTCCTTGACAAAGGTAATAGAGAAGTTGGCGACAAAACGTTTACACAATACTTTGAGGTCTTCTTGGAGTCATTATGATGTGAAAGGTCGAAAAGTCGTGTAAACTTTTCATCTTTGTTTATTTTATTTATGAAAATGTGTACGTGTCAAAGTTACCGGAAAATGTTGAGATCCTATGGTAAGCCAATAACCACTCGACCGATCAACTGGTGGTTGTGCAGCTTGAATTTCGTTGCATGAAGTAAATGTTCGTTCTAGAAAAAGATATTTCTAGCGTTATTATATTATATTATTATATTATTATATTATTTTATCAATTAATTATGATAATAATGTTCATATGTATCGCTGTTAAAAACTTGTTAAAATGCTATACACAGCAATACGTTAAAATATATCGTTGGTAAGATGATGACTGTATAGTCGAAAACGTTGATTTTTACCAACGACATATTTTTTACGTATTCCTCTGTACCCCTTTTTAACAATTATGATAATGATAGCAGTACCGATAACTAAAACGATAACCATAACAATGTTATTGACGATGACAATGAAGAATGATATGACGATAACAGATAATATGACTGTTCAGGAACGAGTTCTTCTGTATTTATATTAAGTACATCGTTATAATATTAGATATTACCGCTACGCAAGGACAGCGCGGGCGACTATTCTTGTTGACTTGCATGCC
>JBAHVQ010000305.1:415180-435838 GCA_036872915.1 Nanipora kamurai | reverse complement strand
ATATTGTTTACCTGATGAGTGTGGCAAGCCCAACACTTGCCATACGAAACAGCCCTGTAGTAAATAAAATCTCGATGGAGTAACTAGTGTTTCTCATCTTGTGTTATATATATATATATATATATATATATATAGCTACAGACGGAACCGTTTCGGCCTTATGGGCCTCATCAGTGTAGTGCTCTATATATATATATAGAAATTGAGAGTGATTACTCTAATGCGATTAGATTACTAATAGTTTTAGTCAAGGCTAATTTATCTTCACTGATTATTCATCTATATTACGAAAAGCTAGGGATAAGCAATGTCCATCTGATTCAATTCCGTTACTCGCTGCAATTCGATATGATATCATGTCTCTTGACAATTAGAAGTCGAATAACGTAGCCATGCAATCAGATTGTGGCGTTTGAATCAGACTCATGGGAGGAATCCCGGGAAATGGAAGGGAAATGATGTTTAATTTTGAAACAAAAAACTTTAACCAAATTTGACCGTCAACAGTCGTCTCCAGGTTCCCCGCGCAAACTTTGATGGAGAAAAAGCGTCAAGTAAGATCTTGCTTCTGCTATAATACTTATGGATGAATTGTCTGATAAAAATATTGACGTAATAACTTCGAATGATAGTGGAAATTAACATAACATAACATAACATAAAAGCTTTTTATGATCCAAACAGATTATCACAAAACGTTAATAATTTCCTTCAATTTTATAACTTTAAATTTAATAGACTAGTAGACTGGAAGGATGATCCTCACACTGCTAAGAAGTGAGTATATTTTCCCTTCCTACCAGACCGCTATCATTAAGTTCCTTATAACTGGTAATATACGACACAATGAACAATGATGCGAAAAATATAGCCGGATGCTGTGTAGGCAGTTTATAAAACAAAGTAGAAACTAGATAGGTTGGTAGACTGCCGAATTTATGTTGAAAAATTCTGACGTTTCGAGCAAAGACCCTTCTTCGGAGAGTGAAACACACTGTCGTCTTTCTAGAACACGTTTCGCTCTCTCACTCTGAAGAAGGGCCTTTGCTCGAAACGTCAGAATTTTTCAACCCAAGTTCGGCAAGAATATTCGCTAAATTGAAGAACTTGATTCAAAGACTCGAAATACAACATATCATAATTAATTAAATGAGCTAAATGAATAAAACGCTGTGACAAAATGATAGGGTAAAGAATTTGACTCTTGCTATAAATGATTATACTCTCGCTGATATGTGCCTGACTTCCGTCTCCATGTTGGAGTCCGTTGGATTTATATCAGAACATTTCAAATCACCTCGATACGCATCGGAAATTGGGAGGCATGTTCAAATACCATTCAACATTCAACAAGAAGAGATAAACATTACCGAAAACTATCCCACAGTTTTTATACGGCTCTATAACGAACGCCATTAAGTGTTCTAATCTGCTGCTTTTTGTTCAGAGTCTGATGAAAATTTTATCAACAAGGTAAAAACAAAGGAATAATTCAAGATCTAACCTTTAATCAGAAGAACTAAAGTTATTTCCTTCAGGAAACGTTGAAAAATATGGCCAAGTTTCTGTTCCAAAGCTAATGTGAATGATCAAAACCTACCAGTTACAAATCGAGTATGACTAATCATTTTCCGAAGTGGCTGAATAAAATGACTTGTTTTAAGCCACAATGGCTGAAAATATTTTTACGGTAGCGCTCATCCAGATTTCGTACTGTAGAAACCACGCCACATATATATATCTATATCTATATCTGTATAAATTTAATATCCGAGTAAGGAGACGTGTTGCATTAACTCTTCCCTGCCAGATTTCCCCCTTTCACGAGTAATCTGGTCTTAGCCAGAGTAAAACAATAAAAGTGGCCCGGAGCAGTGAAGGAGTTAGTAATATATTACTCTGAAATTCAAGCAAATTGCAAAACACTTTTTTTGCAAAAAGACCATAACTAAATTATCTAACTAAAATCCAGAACTAATAAATTAAGTTCTGCACTTAACTGTACGGGCCATGTACTCCACCTTAGCAGAAATCATCGAAGTGAATTAATCATTTGTCTTGTGGGCGCATTTGGACAGAGATCTTTGATTAACTAAAATATAAATATTGTTAAAATGACAAGCTATAAGTTTATCTTCGAAACTAATAGAGGAGCACTAGTGCAAAGTAGTTTTTCCAGTTCATATAATCCTGGCCATATCGATTTCTTCAAACTTGAATGAGTTAGACAAGAATTTTTTTGTCCTAAAATCTATATTTTCGATTTCTAAAAACCACTGCAATGAGTACGACCGAAACCTGCTCGAGTTCAACTAATTTGACATGACTTTTATATTCATTGTTAACTATATTCGGTCAGACCTCTCAATTATCCCTTTTCAGTGTACGATGTAAAAGTTTGGCATTTTGACCAACTACATATTTGAATCTCTGCCGGGCCAAGTACAGTTTTCTCTACTTGTCCGGTATGGTTCGTCACTTGGAGTAACATCTAACATCATTATTCTCTACCCGAGTTAATTCTTCTACTTAAGCTAACTACAGTGTATTGGAATCTGCGTGTATATTTGCGACAAAAAAGCGGGGTATTGGCGTTCGTAATATGGTACGGTTCGTTGCTAAGTATGTTTAACGAAGTTATACTATAACCAAGGTCAACCGCTAGGTAAGCGCGGGTTTCTCGTTTTTATTTCTTCCAAAAAAATGCGGCAACACTTTGTTATGACGACCGGTCGAGCGTGAAAAGGGAAAGCCAGGTAAAATTGAAAACCTGTAACCTTAACTTCTGGTTATTTCAGACACCTTCTAGCTTCAAACACGAGAACCCCACTCAGGTTGGAGAAGAGACAAGATTCCTGATAGTTGAGGGTGCACTATCTCCATATCTAAAACCATGAAGAGTTCGCGGGACCTAACCTGGGAAATGCCAAATATTTGCCTTTGGGGAGGATGAGGTGGGAGAATGACGTTTCGAGATATCTTGTATTTAGGTTACGAGCGGCCTGTTTCTCGTATGGAGCTCTGAGGTTGAGAGTATCCATTTAAGCTTTCTAACACAGCATTGAATAGCCGCTCCACCGCCCTGATTTCTGTCAACCAAACAACTCTTCATCTCAAGTGCTTGCTGCGCAGATGTTTTTTTTGTGATGACCGCCAATTTAATATCGATTTGTGCTTGTTTTTCTTGGGTCTGTGATTCAATAATTGGTCTCGAACGACACTTGAAATGCTGATTTTAATTCTTTCAAAGGAGTATTACACGTGTGGCCTTTCATAAATTAAACAATTAAGAACAAACAAGATCTCCTTTCGTACTTTGATGTTTGTCTTCATCGTTTTACTTTTCCATTGACTATTTTAACTCAGTCAAGTGTAAAGGTAAACTCGAACTTTGTTCAGTAAGACTTAACACCGTTCAACTTCATCGAACATTATCCAACCTGGGTGGCCAAATGTGTCAAGGAGGTTGGATTAACATTTAAAGGTTAAGAATAGCTCCGAAATAGGATCCCATTCGCTTATTCATATACCGTTCATATTAGCAGCTTTGATCCTGAATAATGCGATTTCTTAAATGGATAGCGGTGAAAAAATGTTACTGGTTCGTGTTTCTATAGTACATCTTATTAAGGGTCGTAAAAGCCAGTGCAGGATTACCGTGTGCCCGAAGTCAGACGGGGTTCATGTAAGAGAAAGGGACGTCTGGAGGAACAGTCATCAGGAGAGCAATAAAAGTCCTAATTTTCTGACATGCGGTCATTCTACGAAAGTAAAAATATTGACGTTAAATTTTTGGAACACCAGGAACGGTTATTTGTAAATGTTATTTTATCGCCTGGAGAATTTGCAAACAATGGTTCGCTGTGATCCACAAATTTGACTTACTATAACGGTTGCCGCCATGAAATCATTCAATGAATTATAAACATTAATTTTGCCAACAACAACGGAACGAGAAACGCTATTGAATAAACAAACGTTAATGTGTGATCACAGAAATCATTGCTGTCACAAAGGATCTGCTTTGTCGTGTAGGCACAGACGAATAAATCAATTTAAATTAGGCGAGTCAAGAGGGGATTCCCACAATAACCTAGGAATAGGTCTGCATCTTTATCGCAATTAAGTAATGTCTAGAAAATATTCTAATTCTTTTATTTCTTCATGCCGCAGAAAAGACACTTGTTTAAGTACCAAGTGCGTAGCACTCAGTTGACTTGTGTCGATATTGAATTGGAGTAAACTTTGTGGCTTTCTCATGCTGTTCCACTTCCTGATTAAAAACACAACTCCAGATAGATCTACAACCCCATTTTTTGTTGATGAAGTATTTAACGGCAGCTATTCTCTGTGATTACTGAAAACCTGTCTTGATTTGTCACGTGTTCAAGCCGACATTCGTGTACTACGCGTTCATGTCCTGCTGTGTCACGGGGAATATGATGTATGTAATTTTTGGATCTACAATCATAACTTCTGCTTCGTATTTTATATACTGACGTAATTAAGACTTCCTAAAGAGTATAGATGTTCTAATAAAACCACCGAGAGGACAAGGCAGTGGGCAAATTACCTAAGGGCCTTAGACTCAAGAACGCCTAAAAAGCCCTCAGGGAATTACATGGATTTCCATTCAATAGTCTTCATGGGCCGGAGTGGAGTTTTGCATTTCAAGCCCTGTTAGCCACCCTAAAATCCTTCCATGTTACCAGCACCTAAGACAAGATTAATGTGCAATTACGAAATATTATTTGACCATGTGGGAGGGAATAAGGTGTTCGATAACCAAATCAGAGCCAAATTTCGTTTTGGATGGTTAATCCGGGATTACCAGTGCTTCGATCATTTTGTATCCATATACAAAAGAAAACATAATCCGAAAATAAGCCCCGTGTAAATAATTGAAGATATGAGCTTACAAACAACACGAAAGTACGGTGATAATTATTTGGACTTGATGAAATAAAGTTGAAATATTACCACCATACTTTTGTCTTCTTTATAAGCTCATATCTACAATTATTTACACGACGTTTACCTTCAGATTATCGGGCTGGTAATGGATTTTGTATCCATACATAAGCTTAATATTACACAAGAAATGGTAGTTCTCGAAACATATTCATAGTTTTTGCCATTCTCCCTTTTGATACTCCAATCCTTGTGATTCTTAGCTAATTTTTGCTTGCTTATTTAATTCTCTTAATCCTTTTCTAATCCCATTCTATACTAAATGAAATCTTCCCGTAAAACTTGTCAATAAGCTTGTAACACCCCTTCGTGACTTTCTAAATATTTATCGGAGGCCAAACAAAATATAATATCTGGAAAGAGCGTGATGAAATTAGTAACTATGCCACATTTGAAACGAAATAATGGAATTACGGGAAGTTACAGGCGCGGAAAGTTTTGTATTTTTATAGCGATTACATATGGAGGGCAAGTCCTTGCCCTCACACACATGGAGGGCAAGTCCTTGACCTCCAAGCACAAGTCCCGTTGAAATTCTTGTAAACCCTGCAAACTTTCGGCGACCGTAACGTCTCGAATATTTTCTCCACTCGTTTCACACTTGGCAAGATTACTAATTTCAACACGATTTATACAGTCGTAATTTTTCTGAACGCCGATGAAATCTTAAAATGTTACGATAGAGGGTGTTACAAGCTCGTTCTACTTGGTTATGAAACACAAGCATAAAACCTTGTCAATCCACGAAATTTCAGGTTTCTTGGCAGTTTGTCTCGTCTACACGAAGAACCATGAAAGGGTTCACCACGATTTTCTTTTTTTATTATAAAGGGACCGAGGTATATCCCTCAAGTTTTGGTGAAGCGGAATTTTTACGTAATTATCCCCCCTTTTTCTTGTAAACTGTTTAGTACAGGTATACTGCTAAGAGGGGCAGCGAGGGGAGTCGATAGGCCTTCTTGAAAAAGGCTTGGGAGCCGTAAATTTGCCAACTTCCTTTTGCGTAAAAGATACAAAGGCATAAGGGAGCTGGGGAGACATTTGTCCTCCCGGTACATCTTAACATTTAAAATTTTAGATTTAAGATTTAAATCTTTTAGATAAATTGTGGATCCAGGATTCTGAGAAAAATGAAATGTTGTACAAAATGGCGGCAAATGTTGGTAAATATTCTTCAGTCACACAAGCATCTTTTCAAGGGGGTCTGTAAGTATGCTTTCCCAGAAAATTTTTGAATTCTCATAGCTCTCAAACTATATTTTAAGCGTTTCCCAATAAAGCGAAAATCTCCAGCCATGTGGCCTTAGCAGTCTCCGGCAGTTGTCGGTTCGAAAAGACGCTAAACCGACCAGTTTTCGAAGTTTTGGTTTCCTCAGTCCATTCCATTTTGAATTTTCAGTTTGCAGTTTGATACTATTAAAAGGTTAGGAAATTTTTGCTGATCAAACTGTGGAACGCCATGGACTTAGAAATACTCTGAGCTCCAGATGGGACTCGAATCCGCAACCTTCTGAATGCTAGTCAGACGTTCTAACCACTGAGCCACTAGAACTCAGATGGCAGAGCAAGGTTACTTTTGGTATTTAAACCTGGGACGAGCCAGTCGTTGAAGAAATTTCCTAAGACTTCAATTTCATTTTCTTCTCCTCTGGATCAGTTGACGTTCATTGTCCCTTGGTTTGCCTACCAAGATTTTAAATTACACATAGTGTCTCCCACTCCACCCCAAACCTCAATGGCTGTGGCTCTTCGACCAACAGCTTGAAACTACTGTGACCTGGTTAGGTTTTTGACCCATTTTAAAGGAAAAATCTTTTCTGAAAAGTAAGAAGAAGTGTATCATCAACCGTCATATGTGGAAATTTCTAATGCAACCCAGTACGTGAGGGGTGAGCAAGGAACCATGTTTCCCCTTGAATACTTCTTGATTATGACAATATCTATCATAAACCTATTGTTGAAAGCCCGGGTAGCTTATCCGGTGGATAAGTCGTTGCGAGTCAGCAGTGTCATTCAACCATTGAACAACTGAACTCGAATTTTCTTTATTGAGTAGGTAGATATCCAACAGACATTCCTATTTGACAGATAAAATTTAACAGAAAATGTTTACCATCGCTCCACCTTTTGACAAGGATTTCTGACCCTGTTGAAATGGGAAGTTTTATAAATTGATGCGTCGAAAGCAAGCCAATAATACTGGCATGGGTATCCCAACAGGGGGTCGTGGCATACTCTTCGGGAAAAGTTCTTCTTTCGGTCTCCGAATTGCCATTTACGACAATTTGAGACCACTTTCCGGAAAACTATCAATGTTTAAATGCAATTATTTGAGTATATATCGCTCAGATGTTTTTGTATTGTATATTTGAGTATATGTTATTCGAGTGTACGCATCTACTATGCAATTATGTTGGGTTCTTTGCATAATTTAAGTATATCTTATACTATAAAAATCTAAATTATCTAAATTAAAAAATCTATATTAGCCTATATCATACGCATGCACGCAGGAGATGGACGAACCCCAATGTCCAATTTTCTACATTTGGAACTCGCCCATAAAATTGTTGCTAATACGTGATTAACCCAATCGCCTCTTAACAAACGTAATTTTATGGGGCCAAGCCAAAGTAAACCGAGAAAAGTTCATCAAAGAAACGGAAAGACGACTTGTCTTCCCATTGAGAACATTAGAGTTGCTTAATTTGTACAAACAATGATTGAGAAAAAAAACACAACGGTTTCCTCATTTCCTAAAGGAATCATAAAAGGTTAGAAGCTATAAACTCACAGTAGATTTTGAATTATTTTACTTTGGGTACACACACAGGGAACACGCCAACGGGAAGAGGAAGAAAATACTTTTAGCAAATGCCTCCCACATCGAAACTCAAATACTCTGACAGCTTAAGAAATACAATTGTGAGGTAGAATTGATGGGTTTGATCAGGGTTGATTTTTGTATTCCACTTCAGTTGTAACACTACAACGGAAGCTGGTTTTACGTTAATTGTGCTCGGGCGTTTGGTAAAAAGATCAATTGAACGAAACTACAAAAGCAGGATGTAGGCCTACGCGCTATTTTTAATTTTTACAATTAACAATGGAAGGAAAACCTTCGCAATCAAAGGAAAGTGCCAACAATTAACGGGGCGCCTCAGTTGGGTAAGTCGACTCTTTAACATGAAAATGTTTTCAGTTATGTAAATATTAAGTTTTTCAAGGGTTCGTATACCACTCAAGATTACTTCGATGCGTTTCGTCTACTTCGAGAACTATTACTGCATAATTAACAGTCAAAAAAAGAGGAATCAGTAACGACTTTTACGACCCATGCCTCTAAAACGAACAAAAAACAAACCAAAGAGGAAAAAGTTCCCAGAGAGACCTCGTCAAACTCCAACGTGGTGTGAGTGTGCCACTTAATGCGTCCTGTAGTGATGTCAATAGGAGATGAAAATCAGTGGGATACCTCTTGGTACTGCATGCTCGTCCGCTTGCTCGATTGACATTCAGTGAATTAAATTCGGGATAACCAAGCGACCATCAGAACCGAGGCTCTCATTCACAGGGTGCATCGCGACTTTTAATTACTATGCACGGTTCTAACTACTCCATTGGATCATTTCTATTTTTAAATGAGTTGTATACAATTATTTATATGTTGCATACGTACATAGTTAATGGGATGGCCGGAAATGTGTATGTTGATCAACCGGGCTGACGCAAGTGTATTGAGCTTGTGGCGTGCTGAAATAAAACTCTGATGGTGAACGTGAGAAAAATTCCCTTGTTGCTTCTGGAGGAGGATTTTAGATATCCCTCTTATGAAACGTGATAAGATGCTGTTTTGTACCACCCATTTTAGGTTTCTCTGTCGGAGAGGGCGATGACAAACGTTCTCGACGTGGGGGTGCTGGGACCAATAGCTAATATGTTGTGTTTGTCAAAAGCCTACGCCGTAGTTACCCTGGAGTCAATCAATGACTTACGAGAAAGCCTGTTTTGTTTTTCAACCGTTGTTCACTCAAAGTAAAAGTTCATTAATCTGGAGTTTACAAGATTTAAGGGTTTGTGTTGCTGACGTAAACTAAGAAACCTTTGTTTCTGCTGCTGTTTCTCTTCTAGAAAATCACTAAACCGCAATTTCTTACCGCGAGGTTTGCCAAAAGGGGCGGTACAACCAGATTCATTAAGTCATGCAACCTAATATATGAAGGCTTTCAAATCTTCTGTCCTGGCAGGTAATCTAGACCCTTTCCACGTCTTGACGTATCAAGAGGTCACAAGCAAAGATGAAGCTGTTGAGCATTACTATCGTTTACTTTGCGTTGTCGTTGCACGAATGTATGTCTTATTACTACCCACCACTGTTCTGGCAAAAGGATAATTGCGCGTAAGTTGAATTTGCTGTACTATCAGAGTAGGTTAGCAGCTCGGTACAAATGTTGGATGGAGTGATGGTCAGATAGTGTAGTATGGGAAATAATCCATGCCATTAACAAACGTTACTGATTGTCGCTGGAGAAAGCAAACTGAACTGCCGTTATGTTCCACATTGCAAGAGTTAAGCGAAGTGGTTGTACTTTGGAAGACCACGGTCATAGATGAATCGCAGATATAGCACAGCTAGTGCACATACAGAGAAAACATCGCTAGATATCGGTTAACATCAACACGCTAGATCATTATCGCAAAAGTGGCAAGTGTGTCACTGACTCGTGTTTCGTCAGCTTTACTATAGCTTCCTTGAGCTCAAAATCAGTTCACCTGTACTGTTTTGCATTGAGACAACGGCTTTGAGAAAAGATCGAGGCGCCAATATAGTGACCACCATATGTTGTTTGTTCAAGGACATCATTCGGTCGTGACGAAATGCTCGCAGAGAAACAATAGTGCCACTGGTGTAGTGCCTCATGTACAATCTGTTAGTGGGTTATTCTTTTGGTAGGGAGAGATTCCCATTCCATGTAAACTTATTCATAGTAGTATGAGTGCTATGCAGTAGTAGTAGAGAGATTAATAAATCTTTTGAAAATACGACAATATTCAGTATCTTTTGTTTTGACTTGTAAATACGTTGAGATTGTTTCTAGTATTTCAGGTGACAGATTCATTCATTCTATCAGAGGTAGTAAGCTTCACCATGCCACTGTTTATTCGTATACTAAAATCGCAGAGCGAATGATTTCAGAATAAGATTCCGTAAAGCAAAGCTAATGAAGTTTATTGAAATAGCTTAATTTAATTTAACAAAATCCCCGAGACATGATCTACGGCTGTCAACCGAACAAACGGGGGATATCTTGTTTCGACGTAAAAGTCGTCAATCCGATGCTTGTTGAAAGACTGTGCGTTAAGAGACCCGACTTCCTCTGAAGTATGGAAAAATATAAATTTTCTTTCATGCATTGTGGGAGGCGAGTATTTTTGAGGATGGTTATGAAGTTCAGTTTGGAGGTACATTTTGCATACGCACAAGGATATTTTCATAGTATATTGACGATCAATATGGCCATTCCTTTGTTAATCCATTGCCTTGCGTGCAGCACTATTGGTAAACACACTCTTTATTATTGTCAGGTGACCCTTATGGGATGGGTCAAAGGCGACCTTGTTAAAGAAATATGATATTTATAACGAGCTGTCTAATTATGAAGATGATTTACATATTGTCATTGTTTCCTCGCTTAAACAATGATGCGGACGTGTTCTCAGTTCCAGGCAAGGCACCAATCCTCCATGTAACCGTATATCATAATGACTGTGGGAACAGTTTCGGTGCGTCCTTTGCAGCTGATGTCAAATTAAGTCACACAGTTATATCGTCAATGGTGCATCTTAGTAACTTGGTTAATAACTTCAGGTATATTATAGTCGTTTTCCTACTCAGCGTGTGCCATGAATATAACAAAGCTATTCTATGGCAAGGAAATATTGCCGATGCCATTTGAGTGGACACTGGTTAATGCAATGAAACAAAAGAGATAAAAGACGCTCGTAGAAGCGACATTTAGTGCTAGTGTCTGGTTGGTTCATACCAACGCTTTAATACAAAACTACTGGAAAATGTGTTGTGAAAACTATAAACCAGCAGGTTAAAAATCTTCCATATCCTAAGGCAGTACAAACTAAAAACAACAACAATCTCTGTCATCGTTCCGGAAAATTTACACGATTTTCGAAGATTAGGTTTTAATTATAGTTAATCCCCAAACGCAGCACGCCCCGTTATATTAAGGAAATGTTTTGGAGCCGTCCGTTTTTTAGAACTACTTGTAAGTTTCTAAGTCATGAAACAATTGTTTTCTGATTAACGTCGACTTTCTACAGCCTCAAATAAATGATCACTGCATATTCTTGTTCTGTAACATCGATTCGGGGTAACAAATCAACAGCTGTACTAAACCGATTGGCTTGCCGCCACTTCCAAATTTTGGCCGTGGCGGTCATCCAAATTTGGAAGAATTTGTCACATGATCGTCGAAGATATTGCGAGATACAACTGAATTTTGTGATCGGATTTATGACAGAGGTTCAACAACAAAGCAATGGCTTCAGGTGTCGATATAAAACTCACAGTTAACGTTATTTCTACTTACACTTTTCATATTTGAATATTGAAAATGTAATTATGAAATTACAGTAATTTGATATAAAAATTGTACTTGGGCGTCCATCACACACATAAAAATGTCACAGCTTCTGTAAATTTAATTTTCGCACCGATTTTTAGCAAACCTGTGAAGAATAGCTTCAAGGAATATTATAAATATATTTTGTGCTTGTGTTAAAATCTTTTTTGGTATTGGTATTGGTGACAATGTCATTATTATAATTTCATGAACCTGCTACACGCTTGTTGTCAACTTTGTACCACCTGTCTTTGAAGAGCCTTGAAAATCTGTCCAATATCAGACTTTTTGATACATCTTGTCAGTACGCCGACGCAGTCGTCAATCTTGTTTCAAGTCTCCTACAACCACCTTTTGACTTGTCAACGTCTCATGCGAGCCAGTCTTGATATTAGGGAGTTTACGAAAACATGACGTGGCCTTACAATGACATTTCTCTTCAAAAACAAAAGAAAAGAAATGAATAATTTGTGGTCCTCAGAATATTCCTCACGCCGTCCTGGCTCCACACGAGACGTGACAAAGACCAATTCTTCGTTTTCGCGACGACACCGGTACTTGCGATATGGAGACCTTGGGGCAGTATTTTCCGACAAATGCTAATCGGCAAACCAGAATTGCTGGGAAATATTAAGCAGAAGGATAAATAGCATTCTGAGTTTAGACTACACAGTTTGCTATTTACTGGCGTCGGCATTACAGCTTTTGTAACTCTTCCATGTCCAGTACGCCTTGCCCTTGTCCTTCATGAGTAAGATAATCCGGCGTTATCCACAGTAAGATTGTCCGACTTTGGCTACAGTAAAATAATCTGGCGGTACCATCAGGAAAAGTGTCTGACGTTAGCCAGAGTAAAGTAGTAAACGTCGGATATCCAATGAACTGGATGAGATAGTCTTGCAACACCCCAGATGCATGTTTGTAATACATTTGGCGGTCTTCTATAAGCATTATTATTTTCTCGTTCATCAATCTTTATAATTAACCTCATACTTTCCAAAAACGACGAGGCTCCATGTGGTTTCAAAGACTTAAATCTATTGTCCAAATATAGCAAATCCATGAGCGTCGCTAGGCCTCCATCAGTGGGGAGTGTTAGGTGTACTTTTACCCGATCATTTGATAATATTTCAGAATTTGAAATCTTTAGATGGCCATTGTCAGCATTCTAAGATAAATATGCTTTACTCCTACAGCTGTTGTGTCTAAAAAGGCAAAAGCCGACTTGTTTCAGAAATTTCGGTTTTCTGAGTAATTCAATTTAATAATTCCGATTATACTGTCCTGAGTCTGGGAATTCATCTTCGAATTTCTTCGGTTTGCCAACTGAAATAAGCCGGGAGTGTTGCTCCCCGTAGACTCTGTCTACGACCCTGAGCAGATACAATCTTTCTCAAAATTTGAAATGAAATTGAAAAAGCATTTTTGCTATAGTATATATTCATTATTTTTTTGTACTTGGATCCAAGTGTTCAATATGTGAGATTTTACCCCTCTTTTTTAGATTTAAGCGATGGCAAAAAAACACCGATCCCAATATTACCAAAGAACACTTTATCAAAGTTCTTCCTAACAATGGTATGAACGTCGTTTGCCCGAACTACGGAACAATAAACAATTGGTTAGAAGAGGACGTATCAGATGGTAGCTTACTAGAAAACATGTGGTTGGTTGATAAAGAGGGTTACGACAAGTGCCAAGTGAATGAGAAAGGAGACCCCAATTTCAATAAACTCATCATGGTGTGTGACCAACAGAATGAAATAGACTACAAGTTATTTGCTTTTCATCCAAGATACAACGTGGAGGAACCGAGGTTTGCTCCTGGTCAACATTACTACTTCATTTGTGAGTATATTACTAATCTAGTAAGAAAAGTTTAGAATCAATTCAAAGGAGACTACATTCTCCTTAGATATCAACTCAGCGATTCATCAAATATAAATCTCGTGTGTGGAAATGTTTCAATCAGTGAAAGTCATATCACAACTGAAAATTCTTAACGGGGTTCTCTTCATTTCAATCCTACGAGAAGTTACATTAACAATGGACAACTCGCCATACCTTCCTCAACACCCGAGAAATTTAAAGTTACTTTAAAAAAACGAAAACATAGCGAGGTCAATCATTTGTGAAAACAAACATTTAACACCTGCCGCGATCCGGCAGAGACTGGTTATCAGTCAATTTATCGAGTTTTGTGTGCCATTATTAAGTTCACACTGAATGTAAACAGATACGGCGAAACTTGGAAGGCACTGATAAAATCTTCTCATATTCATATCCTCCTTGCGCTCTGCTCGCTTGCTATAATATTTCATGAAAACTAAGTGCCAGACGATCGGGAAAACAGATGATTATTAAGTTCAAACTGCGAAGCAATTGATTAAAAGTAAATTTGTTAATTAAGGTTTGGCTTCATTATCAAGCTCTCAGCTGGAAATAGAAGATGTGGCGAGACGTTGAACTTCTTTAGAACAATTATCTTATATCTGTATTCCAGCTCGTCCATAATAAACAGAAGTAGCTTTTCACTTTGCATCCAAAATTCGGAAACATATAGATTTTGAAACATAAACCGGAAAACGTCATCGTGTAGTAATATGTGAGTTAGAACATCATAAGACGAAAAATAGAGTTCAGTGATATTTCGACTTCATTTATCTTCTAAAGTCAGTGTGTAGCGTTCATTTCTAATTTGAATTCAGTTGTTGTTTATTACTATTCGTCCAATTTTAAAAATCACCTCACCAACTCAAAGTCAGTAATGCATGTGTGTCAGCTCAAGAACAACTGCCTTTTTGGAAAAGCTTGCTTGAGTTTTAACTGGATACGGCGAGAGAAGCAAAATAAAAAAAAAAGTTCGCATGCCAGTTAAAAAGAGCTTAAGCAGGCGGTCCATATTCTAAATCATACTGCTATGAGTGTACTCAAGACATTTCAAAAGTTCTTGAAGAGTTCTTTATTTTCAAGTAATATTGGTTTTTTCACTGAACTCTTTACTGCAAGATGACATAACGTTATAGTAATTTGGACAATATACCACGTGGATCCTAATGTATCTACCGAATACAAGTGTTAGCGCTGTTTAAACTTTGGATAGTGAATGTTTTAGTCGATCAAATAACTGTATATAAGAAATAGACAAAATCGCCAACTGAATTTTCATAGAGCTATAAAAGTTTTAGCGAACGAGAAATCGTTGGTGGGGTAGCAAGAGGCGGTGGGTGATTGTTTTTACTGCTATTTCGAGTTCTTCCAAGTCTCAGAAGCATTTCTATAACATCGCGGCAGCACTTCGAAGTCGTTTCTGCTAGTTTTGTAAATAACCGACATAAAGCAAGCCGAATAAAGAAGTAGCGCTCGTTGATTATGGTCATCCATACGTGAATTCTCCTTACAATCCCTGGTCAAGAGCAAGTCGGTCAATCGATGTTGACATCGAGTTATAGAAACATGCTTTCAACCAAAGCACTCGTTTTGGGAGTTAAACGTTGTGAAGTATTTCAAATAACGGCAGGTTTGAAGAACAGTTTATGCGTAGGTTACAACAGAGACTGGAAATGATTAAATTATAAGGATATAGCTCTAGAATATGTTCATATTGGGTAAATTTGATAAAAGAATTACTTTAAAAAATGACTTCATAGAAGAAAAATGAAACTGCTCACAAATCACAATCTTTTTGTAACATTATGCTACCTTTACATATGGTTGTTTTCTTCTGGTTATATGCAAATAAAGATAAAAGTGCTTCTGTCGCACACTTTTGAAAAATAATCGATCGTGCTAGATCCACCAGGTAACTATTTGCAATAAAGAATGGCATTTAGACTAAAAATAACTATGGTCGAACACATTCATGGTATGAAAATGGGGATAATCCTTCTCTTTAAACGAAGTTATTGATGGATGTAAAATACTTTTAACTACAAGAATGATCATTGAAATGTTCGGTAAAATCGTCCGTAGACGAAAGAAATTATTCGTAAAAAACAGCGAGGATGCGACTTCTAAAATGATCCAGTTTCCTTCTCTTTTGAACATTAAGGGGTTGATCGTAATCAAACTGCAGCTGGAATTATTCTAGTTGTAGCTGAACTTTTGTAGTTCATACAGAAGACGTAAAAGGAGCAATTTTAAGGAGGCAACATCTTGTAAGTTGTTGTTTTTTATGTAAAACAAACTGGACCCAAGCTAAAATATATTTGGTATAGCTTTACCGTTGTCTTTCACAGATCCCGCGAGTTTGATTGGCTATCCTTCCATTTGCTATTAGTCCATAGTTAATGGCGATGATGACGTTACCTCATTTAGAGGCACATTTTTGAAAGAATAATCACTAATCAGAAACAATTTTTGATAAATAGTGTAATACTGAACTGTCAAAATAAAAAAGGAAAATTTATACTAAAACAATAAAACAACCCGTCTTCGTTTTCTCTGTGCGATAATCAACTCGGGTTTTGCCCTCGTTAACTATCTGCTGATATAGGAACATTTACACAACAATCTAAACTTATAAGATATGTTGAACTTACATGATGACGTTCCAAACAAGACGCGCCGTGATAAAACCTTCTCACCTCAGCTACAGAACTAAAAAACATGCCATTAGAATTTGATCACTATGCAGTTTGAGTTCATGTTGGTTTAAGTCACATTCTTTCGATCTATCATTATTTCTTGTTTCTTCTATTTTATGTAAGTCAGAAGTACTGTATGTTTCTAATTGTCGCAGTAATTGCAAACAGGTCCGACGTAGGTCGTGCATTAACTATTGAAGTGTTTTTGTTCATATTCGATAACCCAGCCTATTGTCCATAACTAAGCTGTTCTACCAAGAGGTTCAGTGAATGCCAACCCCCATGGGTCCAGTGCTGCAACTGGAGGGCTTGAGTGCCTTAACGCTTTCCCGGCGGTCTGGGACTATTACTATTTACTCTGGCTAACGCCAGACGGTTTTACTTGTCAATGGGGGAGGTGCTGCCAAGAAAGGGATAATAACTAAACAACTAACTCTTTCTTGGCGGTCTGAGACATTTATTGTTTTACTCTGGCTAACGCCAAACGATTTTATTCGTCAAGGGGAGAGGTATTGCCGAGAAAGTCTGAAACTCTCTGCTCATATGTAACTGAGGGCAAGGCGTACAAACCGGACAATCGCACGGAGTCGTCACAATCGAGTTCTTGCTACCGAAGTGAAACACATGGGCGTAACCAATGTGCCACTAACTCACACCGGCAATTTCAGAATCATCCTCGGGGTAATGTGAAATGATAAATTCACAATTATCCTACACTACTAAAGTCAACAGTTGGCTCGAGCAGGATTTGAACTCACGCCTTCGGAATACCGGTCCGCCTTGACTTCAGTGGTGTAGGATAATTTTGAATTTATCATTAGGCCAGCAAGATATAAGCATTCTTTAGTCATGAGTCATTTTTTAAGTCACATGTTTTTTGTTGTATGTCGTTCTTAACGCCTAAAAAATTTAACTAAAACAATAAGAAAGGTTTTAGAGGATTCTTTCGCAAAATAACATGGTTTTCTATGACAAACTAAGAAATCAAAAGGTGTGTTTCATTTCAGCCCAAGCTTCTATTTTAACCTCATGAAAGGCTGGCTGAATGAGTAATAACTTTTGGACTGTGAGGGATTTGTTATCTGATTTCCTTTTGTGCTGCAGTTTATTTTGAGAAAATTGGTTAAATTGAGATAATTTGAGATAATACTGGTTTGAACTAACGAAACAATTGACCAGCTCTAAGTAAAGCATTTCTCCCCACCATTTACAGACAAATAACTACTTTCGTGCTCACATGGTAACCTGTTTAAAATTAATAATTGGGTAGCGATGGAAATAACATTCAGCAAAAGCAGGCAAAACGTATATCGCATGATTGCCAAAACCAATATTCAAATAAAAGGCAACGGATCCTCATCCTCTATTCTTTATAACGCTGGACCAGTATTTACGATAAATGGACAGTTTTTGTCATCAAACCTGCGTAAAAGCCACTACCGTACATGATAGAAAGCAATTATTTGTAGTGGACTTTTGCTTCTGTAGTTTTCTTTATGACCCAAACCACAGTATCTTCAAAACGATTGAAAATGTGCGTGTACAACATATAGATAGTCAAACTATATTGCCAATAAAGAATAAATTAGACGAACGACTATTTCCAACCACTCGTGCACAATAATATCGGAAGTCGGGGCAGTAGAGGTAGTAACCTCACTAACAATTATATGAAAACAGCATAAAAGTAGAGTGTTGGGTTGGCAGTGTTGAACGACGTGTATAAAGCCAAAACAGTCGGGGAACTGACGAAAATTTACGTCTCTTTCCGATGAAGAGCCTTCGCTCGTAACTTCAGTTTTATTATCTTAAATTTTCGTTAGTTTCCTACCCTTTTGGCGTTATACATGTAGCTAATAATTAGACTGGTTGGGGGGAAGGTGTGTTTTCGTCACAAAATAATTGACACTCTGTGTTGCTGGTCCACTTGTGCTATTATTAATGGATTAACGTATTAAAATTACACGCGGTAAATATAAAAATTATATTATTATAAAAAACATATATTAGGAATTGTGAGGGAGGAGTCCAAAGATTCAAGGATGTGCCCAAGCGCGTGGATTCTCGATCACAAAATACTTGAGACGAATGGGGTAATCGGGAATTTTTACATTCTCACAAGTTAATTGTTAACCTTGCAAACTGTACTCGATAAATATAAGGGTAGCTAATATCTTTGAAATACCTCCTGACAAAACAAAAGGTATACTTTCGAGACGGCAGTCATTGTAATCTGGTTAGCTGTTCTCGGGAATTTAATTATGAAAATATAAAAAAAGTAATTTGAGCAATGAAGTGTGTTTTCTCCATACGTCTTACCACAACTTACATTACCGATGTCATAGTCAGAGCCATAATGCAGGAAATTGTCAATTGGGCATTGCCAGACTTATCGCTTATGAAATTATTATATATTTTTTTTCATAACCGGAGTTAGATCTAAAATACTTAAATTGAACAATTCCATGTCGTAGTCGTGTGTCTTATTGAGTACGGTTTATCGTCTCTTGATTTTGATGCTCCATAGCTTGAATCAAGAGTTAGGGTATTAAAGACAATCTTATTCTTAAAAAAAGGTCTTTACTCGGTGTTACTATTTGTTTCTTCTTTCAGCAACCAGTCGAGGGTATCGTGACGAGTTGAGAAGTCGCAAGGTCAGCGGTCCTATAGGTAGCTGCGAGCGTAACCACATGAAATTACATATTTACGTGTGTGACCCCAAAATAGGTGAGAAAACGTCCGGAAGTACGTATCAATCAATTCAGTCACATATACATAATCTTTCTTGGCCGATCTGATTGTACCTGTTTTTCTTTTGAACAGAAAACTTATCTTTGCCTCTATTTTTATCCCTGTCTGTCTGTCTGTCTGTCAGTCTGTCTGTCTGTCTGCCTGCCTTCCTATCTCTGTCTCCGGCCATCTTATCGTGACTGCTTTTCTTTTAAAGAGAAAACTTATCTTTTCCCCCATTTTTATCCCTGTCTGACTGTCTCTGTGGGTCTATCTCATTCTCCAGCTATCTTATCGTGACTGTTTTTCTTTTAAACAGGAAACTTATCTTTGCCCCTATTTTTATCCTGTCTGTCTGTCTGTCTATCTCAGTCTCCGGCTATCCTATCGTGACTGTTTTTCTTTTTAACAGAGGATTGTATTTGGGAAATGCCTCGATGTGGCCCACCAGAAGAACTTTATAGGGACATGATAATGATCGATGGTAAACTACCCGCTCCAACGCAACCTCCAGTCGTCAGACCAAAAACTCAAAAAAGCGAGGTGACCAGTACCTCGTCACGTCCTCGCGAAAAGAGTATAACTATTCTCCGAGATCAGAAGTTGCGTGATTTAGATAATTCTGGTGAAACATCCCGCAGGGACAAGACTGCTCCTGTTCATGAAAAACGAGAGCGAATTTGTGCAAAGAAAACTAAAGAAAGTAAGTTGCAGTAGTTGTAGTTCAGAGTGCTGAACAATTGCACTTCCACAATCTAAAATACTGTACAGAGCTAACCTTTCTATACTTCTTTTCTATAGCTTCTATTCACCTTGTTTTGAACTTTGTTCTTGGTGGCGTAACGCTGTTTATGGCCATCGTGATAGTCATCTTGGCTTGTGGACTAGCGTAAGTGGATATCATTCATCAAATAACGTGTGTGATAAACAAGAAAATTTCCGCCAGTAATTACTGTTGCATAGTTCAGGTTTTCATTTTTCAAAAAAGAAATACCTAATGGTTTTTGTGTGTGGATACTGTGAGTCAAAAACTTGGTATGTTGCTTGATGTTCGAATGGATTAAAAGCAGTCTCTCTTTTTATCTTCCCCAAATTGAAGTAGCTCGACTTTACTTTTGTTGGGTTGATCTTCTTCAGCTTGTCTCTGATTAGTATTTAATGGTATTCGGCAGAATTGCAACTCTTGATGTTATATATATACAGTATATAACACAAGAAACGTTATTTTTAATAAAGTTTCTTGATGTTATATGTTTTTCTAAACTTTATGGGGAAAGGGATATATATATATAACACAAATAGCGACAAATGTTTGTCTCGATTTGCATTATTTTCGTTCTACCTGTGATGGTATCGAGCGATATATATATATATATATATATATTCGTTCCACCTGTGATGGTATCGAGCGATATATATATATATATATATATATATATAAACCAAGAATGAGGACCAAGACGGTTGTAGTGTAGGCTTGTGAATAAAGAGCGCACAATACCATACCAGCGGAGCGAATAAAGAAGTAAAAATAGACAACGTTGTGTGAATAATTAAATGATCTGTCAGTTGCTCGAGCGCGTGAAATTCAGAGTAACGACAGCAAATTTTGTCTATTTTCATATATATATATATATATAGACAGACAGACAGACGGACAGACAGACAGATAGATAGATAGATAGATAGATAGATAGATAGATAGATAGATAGATAGATAGATAGATAGATAG